>CANNZV010002647.1:0-29697 GCA_947561585.1 Caprella mutica | reverse complement strand
GGTGCTCCTCATGTAATCAATCTCAATTTTCTTTCTATTTCATAACCATATTTTCAATTAACTGTCATGGCTCTATCGTAGGCTCTGATTGTTTGTTAATAGAAAATATGAATCTGATCCTCCAAATCTGAACGAAATTTAGGAGGATTTTGATTCAAATTCTGATTTTCGAATGCTATTTTTTATCGATTTTTTGTATACTTATTTGAAAGTTATTATTGATTATTAGGCCATTTTTTTGAAATTCAAATTAATTGAATTACTTTGTATGACGAATTTGATTGAACATTTTATATCTTCAGTTTTTTGTTTTCATGAACTGATGGCATTATCTTATTTGTTTATGTAGGGTGAGTTACGAGTAATCGGACGGTTTCACATTTGCGATCATATAAAAAAATTATTGATTATTTAAATAACGAGTTAAAAGTATTTATTATAAACTTTTTCTTATATGATCGATAATGTGGAACCGTCTGATAACTTAGAACCGGTGAAATTAAATCACGGAGTAGCTTTTTTACGTACATGCGCTGTTTATTTTTCCTTTACGTGAAAGATTTTTTGGATTGTCACCATCACTTGAAATTTTCTACCTTGAATTGTCGGTAGGTTAGTTAATAACTTTAGTTAAATCAGAGGGCACTGGTAAGTGGCAACAACTAATTGAAAGTAAAATACATTAACGAATATCATATTGGACCCGTAAATAATTCGAATAATTTTATTTCAGTTGGAATCGTCTTAAACATTGTCAATTTTTGAAGTTTTTTTACCCGTTCAAAATGATTATAGATGAAGGTGCACTTTACTGCTAAGTGTTACGTACTTTTATGTACCATACTTTTTATGCACTTACCTTTTGTTCACACTGCCTATTTTGATAGCTCGACAATAGGCCTAGGTAAGTAAGATGCTTTTTTTGGTCTTAATGTATATAGGCCGTGAAACTTTTTTCGAGCACTGCATTTCTATTTCTTTTTTTTTTGCAAAACTTGCTTCGGTTTTCGCTGCATGGGTCGACTCCTTTTGTGTCCCTAAGACAAAGCTACCTGCACGTGCTCTTGATAATAGCAAAGCTAGTGCATTTTAACGTATTGTTGTACATCACAATGGTCATTAGGGGTGACAATATGCTTTGTAAATCACACATCTTAAGAATATCACAGACAATATGCTTTGTAAATCATAGATCTTGGGAATATCACAGACGAAATGAAATGGTATCGAATACTATATACCGCTGGTGTAGAACCATTCCATACTCTTTAATTCTCTCCGTCTATAACATTTTTTTTCGGGATCTATGATTCTAAAAGCATATTGTCACAAGCCCAGTAATTAGCTAAATCAAGAGTTTTTTTTACTTTTTTTTAACACAATTTGAGTTGTACTTTTTGTTTCTACTGAATATTAATTTTTAATTATAGTTTATAATTAATTTTTTTTTAAATTTTCCATTGACTAGTGACGATAACCTTACCGCCAATAGGAACAAACACTGTAGAATTCAAATCGATTTAGTTAATTAGATCATTCTTTCAACGACAGCTGTATAATTGAATTTGTCAAAAAAATTAGTTATTGAAAATAAAATTGACAATAAAATCAGCAACATGTCCGACAATGGACCAATGTGGATCAAAACTGCAAAGATATCATGGATAGACATTATTAGATATTGTCTCAAATATCTATTTTAACCATTATTATCACTGTTATATTTTGCCTCATTTAATATCTCATATGAGTTATAAATTATATTCAGGCTATAGTTCTCTATAGTCACTACCATATAGTCAGGCACTCTAGTTCACTACAATTAGGCACTATATTTCACTATAATCATGCACTATATTTCACTATAATTCATGCATACTAGTTCACTATAACCAGGCACTCTAGTTCACTATAACCAGGCACTCTAGTTCACTATAATCAGGCACTCCAGTTCACTATAATCATGCACTATATAGTTCACTATAATCAGGCACTCCAGTTCACTATAATCATACACTATATAGTTCACTATAATCAGGCACTTTAATTCAGGCACTATAATTCATGCGCTCAAGTTCACTATAGTCAGGCACAATAGTGCACTATATGCTCTAGCTAACAAAGGGTGCATTCCCCCTCAGGCCATCTCTCCTTACCTCTTACCTTAATGAGTAGAGAGAAAATCACTGAATTCTTCCCTCAAATCTCTTCTTCTGGCTATTTAGTTGATGCTGCACAGCATTTAAATATTTAAACAGCATCGGCAGATATACACACTCTCGCTGGCTTGCCTTGCATCAAGAATTATTAATACTCCAAAGAAGGGTTTTTCTGCAATCCTCCCCCCCCCCCCCCCTCCCTCCCCTTGCGCATATATGAAGTTTTTCATCATTTGCCTTTTGTCTCTGAGCCTCCCTCACCCACCCACCCCTGTCAAATTCACCCCCCACACACCGCGTCCCTATGCAAACTTTAAAAAGTCTATGGAAGGCTGCAACCCCATTGGGTATTTTAATAAGTCAGGACTGCTTGCTATTGGATGGTGAGTGATGACGTTGCTTAAGGAGTCATCGTTCATTGGGCCCAGTGCATGATGTCATTAATGGCCAGAATCATCGGTTATGTAGCCCCTTGCTTGCATTCGCACGACTCTGATTCTCACTCAGCACATGCAACGTATCGAAAACAAACACCTTTGCATAGTGAATCATCTTAACTATAGTGAAATTGATATCAATGGGTATGAATTTGCTTATTTGTTGGCAATTTTATCGATTGATTGATTTGATTGAAGCTATCGCAAAAGATATCGCAAAAGATATCTCCAACACATTCGTAACTTTGGATAATTATATCTAACGGTAAATAGAGTGAAAAAGATTCGTATTAATGTGCTCAGTTTTCGACTTTTTTTTACCGAATTATTGATTTCATTTACGCGTATTTGTGATACGTATTCTTCAGCTAAAATCTTCAGTTTTTAATGAATGATAAATTAGCAATGAAAGAAAAAAGAAAATTAGCATTTTTTTTAATTGATACCAGATTATAAAACAATCTGTTTGATTATTTAAACAAATTACTATTTTATGATACTATTTATTTATATTTATCTACTCTATAAGTACTTATATATATACCTATAGTGCACTATAGCCATATGGTTGAATGGGTACTCACTCTAAAGCATATATTCTATGTGGAAGTGGACGCTGTTCCTCACAATGCTTACACATAGGCCTATGTAGGCCTATGCTTTATCTTCAATTGCTGCAGTTCGTATCTAAAGGTAATTCGATATAGGTAATAAAAATTATAGGTACATAATAATTCTCTCAATAATATGGGTTGAAAATACTATAATTTTGTGGTAGAATTAGGATATTCATTTAAATAATTTTCCCTCTAAATAAATAAGATATTTTTTTTTGACTCGTCTGAAATTTTGTTTCAATCAAAATTGAAAATTAAAATAGGGTAAGATCCTAATTATTGTACAGTTCCACAGTTTCAATCATACAGAAAACATATAAAATAATAAACAAACATTGATGCATTTTTGTTCATTTTAATTAGTTTATCATTAATTAACTTTTGAACAAATTTTTTATTCAAAAATATATTACTTTTATCACAGGAAATAAATTGATAATTATTATACATTTATATTTCAATAATCAAAATAAATGATATAAAAATAAGATTTTATAAAAAATAATTTTAGAGAAAAATGGATAAATCATTCGACATACTTTTATTCGAATTCAACATACTTTTATTTGAATTCAACCCGTGTATTCAACATACTTTTATTCGAATTATTCAACACACATGCCTTATATGTGCAAAAGCTTCAAACCATGCTGTTAAAAATACAACCACTCCCCCCCCCTCCCCTTTCGCGCTCAAAAAAAAAATCAACTTCGATGTTGAAATAATGATAATAATTTTGTTACGAAAATGATCTTAGGTTTCCACTCGAGTCTATACCGTATCCATGATACCCACACATTCTCCGTATCACGGATACTCTGAAATGATAACAGACATCTCATTAAAAGCTGGTCCTTTGATTTGATCGCAAGTCTGAATTCTCCTTTTCCACATCGCTCTGTCGAACATCAAAAATCATAATTATTATTAACAAGAAGAAGTCGAAAACATTTCTCCAGTCGAAGTCGGAGAGACAGAAGTGGTTGCTAGAATACGTGTTATTCGAATGATTTCATTTGGGTTTTCGGTCGCTGGGTTTTTGTGAAGTTTATATGTAGGCGTTTGTAGATTTGGTTATTGAATATACGATTAAATAGATATGAATTTATAGCAATACTTGTTCAGAAATTATAGTGTAATTTATTGGAAATCTTACATTTAATTTTTTATCTTTAAATTATTATTCATCTTAAAAATTTGGTATGTTTTAATTGCCAATACTTTCAGTGTATGTTGGAATTATCACATAAGTCATTATGAAATATAGTTTCATTCAATACTTATTTAAAAGGAAATATTAAAACCGTTGGTTGATCCGAATACCTTCATTGTGAGGCTAGCTTCAATGCAAGAGAGCCTTTAAATTGATCAATGCAGTTTTATGGTTACTTCATGCATGCTACCTTTTGAAGGCTTTTTAGGCACAATGCAACTGAGCCTATATGCAGGTTTGTCCTTCTATCTTTTGGACAATGCAACAAATGGTGAGAACAAGTGATGGAAGGAAGGGTTTCACCCTTACCCTTAGGTCAGGGTTGTGTTATTGTTGGATAGGGTTGGTTCCGGTTTGAATAAGGATGCCTGGGTAGTTCTGCCTTTAAACAGATATTAGCATTGGAATTTTCTCTGTAATATACAGTCAGAGTAGTTTTGGAAATACTATGGCATCTTTAAAAGATTTTAAGTACAAAATTTGAAAATGAGAAAACTGTCGTTATTTTCGAGTGAATGAATTTTTTTTCTTGTATAATTTTTTTTTTCAATAATTTCTAATTGATATGACCAAAATATTCATTTGTATATCACATTTCAATCTAGCTTTCGTTATCCCTATTTCTAATTTGGATAAAAAGGTCATTAAAAGTTGGTTGAAGTGTCACAAAGAAATGGTGAAAAGATTTCTAATTGAAAGAGTTTAAAGGGTTGTTAAAGCCTTAGCGGGATTCCCTCTTACGGCCTTTATCAAGCGGTTGAAAGCGAGGTTTGGCCGCATAAAGGTGACCTGCATACTTCTCAACTGCACTCACAATTGGGAGCATGATTGTTGTTAGGCTGGCTCTATAGGCCTATAGTGACCGAATGCAACAACCAACCCTCATTTGAATACGCTCTTTGAGATCGGGTCAAAGGTGCATTTAAATGAAAAGATTCTTCCTATTGTATAGGCCTTTCTAGCGTTTCTATAGGCCTATGGCGTCTCTGCAGGCCTGCTTTTCAACCAAAGAATTAAGTTCTCACACATTCTTCATGCTTTAAATAACCTCTATAGATTCTTCTTTGAAAATCATAACGGGTATGTTTAATTTGTCAGAGCTGTAGTCGCTTGCAGGCCATGATTTATAATTCCTTACCTATCATGTTATATTGAGTATAGCGGGAACAAATTATTTGCCAAAAACAGAAGGAAAATAAAAAAAAATCTAAATAGCTATATCTCAAATTTTTATAATTCCTTTAATATTCATAGAATTTTGTTCTTTAAAATTGAATTCGAGATTTTTTTTTTTAAGATACAAAATTGTAATTTTGAACTTGATTAATATAAAACTTTATACTACTGGAGAAATAATGATAATTCATTTTAGACTGATATTTCGAATATATTCATTTTATAGAATTGCAAATGGCTACTTGATGGAGCTTTTAGAAAATTAATTATTTTACAGAAAATTTATATTTAAATATATTACACATATGCAAATTGAACACTGAATAGAAATTTCAGTAAATGCCCCCTGAAAAGTAAACCTAGTGTGAGCATAAAAATATATTAATTGCATTTATTTAGTAATATTCCATTGCAATATTCACCCCATAATGGTAGTTGACACTTTACCTCGCTTTTTCATGGTACGACTCTCTATTCTGCCACACCTGTTAAAAACACATGTGATAAAGTGATAAATACATATGAAAAGTACAATAGATTGGGAAAACACTTGCTGCTATATATTGTAATGTTTGGCTATATATGTATAGTGCAGTGTATCGTGTTATAGTTGCAATGGTAAAACGATCTTCAGACGATAATAGAATCGGTAAAATAATTTTCAGACGATATTTTTTTTCAACAACTAAAAATGATTTTTCACTTGTTTAAAAAATTCAATATTTTAAATATAATTTTTCAACATTCAATTTTTTTCAACATTTAAAAAATATATTGAAACGTCGAAAAAAATTCAACATTTAGAAAAAATATTCTTCAGCTTTAAATACTTTTCTTTTTTATCCATTCCTATTACTATATTTTTTTAACATACCTTCATATCACCCATAACACAGTTCAAGGTTTGCAATACCCATATAGCTTAATAATTAACTCTTTTATGGAAGCAGGTAGAGGCACGCTTCTATTGCAAACGATTTGCAATGTATGGGTACATTTTTAGCGTACGTCAATGGGTTGGTAAGCGTGTGCGTTGCAACCATAACTAGGTACCTGCCGCTCGTGTTGCAACAATGTGCTGCCACGGGTTGCAACTCATAAACGCATTTTTACGGGGCAAGAAAAGAGGTATAAGCTGGTGAATGACGTTATTGTATGGTACAGTTGCAGTCAATTGATAGGTAGAATAACTGTGAATGAATGATGAAATATAAAGGTAGGGCAAGTGACGAATTATCGGTCGGTACTACATCTTCGGTCATATGAGAAAAAAAAATTAAAAAAAATTTGCTATTAGATAGCACTGTGTAATAATAATAATTTTTATATTGTTTTTTCTTATATGGCCGAAGATGTAGTACTGACCGATAATTCGTCACTTACCCCATTTTAGTAGGTTAAAAACTAAATGAATAAATAGTATTTAATAAAATAAAAGGTGTTTTTAAGTATATGTTCGTATTTTAAGTACATGTTTATACGTATATAAAATGCGGATGGTTTTGATATTCAATTAATTCGAATACTAACGGTTATTTAAAATTGAAATATAAGTAAACTGAAAAATGTGATCTTAATATTATTTAAAATTAATAAATGCCGCCTAAAATATAACCTGCCACAATCAGCGAAGGTAATAAAATAACAAATGATATCTTTATATAATATAACACGTTCATAGGTATATAAAAATTATCACCCATGCAATGTCCTATAATTATTTCCATTATCATGAATAATTTCTATTTGTTTAGCAATATATGGTTGCAGTTCGTAGTATGGATACACATTATGTACAACTGAATTTTTTTTTTTATAAAATAACTTTCAATTCCATAGAAATAAAAAATAATCATTAAAATAACCCGAGGCTGGCTTTCGTAATATAGATACACAATGAATAAAAGTCTTTCGGCACACCATAAAATATACTATATAAATACTTTTTATCTATAAAAATACTATAGTTTTAAATTTCAAATTTCTTTTTAATAAATAATTAAAGACTTTACACCTGCATTAATCCTCAAAACTGTAGTTGATAGTTTTCATTATTTCTTGATATCTATACAAATAATTTCCTTAGTGTGTTTATTTATTTGGTGTCCGCTTTTACACTGTGGGTATTAAACATGAAGAATGTAACTATGATACGCACGGGAATATATTGACTTGGTATTTAAATTCCCCTGTTTTTATTCAATTTTTAAATGTATTTTATCTATAAAAAAATTAGACTATGCAGACAAATTAATATTAATTGAATTCATTAAAAGTAACCTAATATCAAGTAATAAATTGGTATTGATAATGACCAGCTATTTTTAACGGGAAAGTACACTAGTTTAATAATAAAGTTCGAATTGAAGTAAATTATTATTAATTTTGTTACCTGCATTCACACTATTCGCAATTATAAGAAATATTACATTATTAGAATTATATGGAATATTATAACTATAAGAAATGTAGTACAGTCATACACTATACATTCTATTTCATATATCTTTACTATAATTGAGTTACTCTATTATACAGAGTATAGTTAATAGACATGGTGTTACAGTGGCCATTTTTTCAGCGTGTTGCATTGTTGCAGAGTGTGGTTGGTAAGAGCAATGCAGGCCTCCCATTGGTTGAAAGGAGAGGCACAATGCAGCCTGCTGATTGGTGGAGAAATTTGCAATGGGTAGGTAGGTACTGATTGCAATGTGTACGACAAAGGGGGTGGTGGTTAGTCAAGAGGTGGTAGTTAGTCAAGAGGTGGTAGTTAGTCAAGAGGTGGTAGTTAGTCAAGAGGTGGTAGTTAGTCAAGAGGAGGTAGTTAGCCAAGAGGTGGTAGATAGCCAAGAGGTGATAGTTAGCCAAGAGGTGGTAGATAGCCAAGAGGTGGTAGTTAGCCAAGAGGTGGTAGTTAGTCAAGAGGTGGTAGTTAGTCAAGAGGTGGTAGTTAGTCAAGAGGTGGTAGTTAGCCAAGAGGTGGTAGTTAGTCAAGAGGTGGTAGTTAGCCAAGAGGTGGTAGTTAGTCAAGAGGAGGTAGTTAGCCAAGAGGTGGTAGTTAGCCAAGAGGTGGTAGTTAGTCAAGAGGTGGTAGTTAGTCAAGAGGTGGTAGTTAGCCAAGAGGTGGTAGTTAGTCAATGGATGATGTGAGTCAGCCAAGGGGTGGTATGAGTCAGCCAAGGGGTGGTTTGAGTCAGCCAAGGGGTGGTTTGAGTCAGCCAAGGGGTGGTATGAGTCAGCCAAGGGGTGGTTTGAGTCAACCAAGGGGTGGTATGAGTCATCCAAGGAATGGTGTGAATCAGTCAAGGGGTGGTGTGAATCAGTCAAGGGTGGTATGAGTCAGCCAAGGAATGGTGTGAATCAGTCAAGGGGTGGTGTGAGTCAGCCAAGGGTGGTATGAGTCCGTCAAGGAATGATGTGAATCAGTCAAGGGGTGGTTTGAGTCAGCCAAGGGGTGGTTTGAGTCAGCCAAGGGGTGGTATGAGTCAGCCAAGGAATGGTGTGAATCAGTCAAGGGGTGGTAGTCAGTCAAGAGGTGATGTGAGTCAGCCAAGAGGTGATGTGAGTCAGCCAAGAGGTGATGTGAGTCAGCCAAGGGGTGGTGTGAGTCAGCCAAGAGGTGGTAGTTAGTCAAGGGGTGGTATATATGATAAATATTTTCTTTCAAATTTTTTACCTAATTTGACGTGTTAGAAATGTATATTTAATTTCACAGTTATTTATTATATCGGAGACAACATTTAAATGTTTTCATTGTATTTAACTACAACTTATTTTAACAACTATTTCCATTGTATTTTCCCCTCTAAAATATAGCCAAGTTTGCCCTCAAAAAAGAGGGTAAATTTTCTCCAATTTTCTTTGGATGTGGCCTCTGAGAAATAATTTATTAGAAGTGATATAAAGCATGAAAATGATAATAATTGTGTATTCGTTAAATTAGTTTAATGTGTACATTTGTGGAGTAAGTTACGAGTCAAATAATGAAAAAGTATTAAATTTTAATTTAACTTGTATCTATGATACCTGCTGGTATTTTATTCACGGTAAAGTGCGATTCCTTTGAAAGTTCAATAATTCATTTGAATAAAAACCTAAAAAATATTCAAGTAAAATTCAACCGAAGTCAAATTTTCTTCAGACAGTTTTCACCATATGATTTTTTTTTACTATTTTTTTTTCACAGGTAATTGAAAAGGCGGATGATAATATTATTAAGTATTAATATAATTCAAACTCACCATGTTATTAATATAATAAAGTTATTTAAGTGTATTTGTTGATATCAATTGTATGGAGACTGTCACATCATTGATATGAAATGTTATCTTTGAACTAGGCCTAAGTGTAAAGCTATAGAAATAGTAAAGCCTGTAGTAAAGCTATAGAAATAGTAAAGGCTTTACAGTAAAGCTATAGAAATAGTAAAGCCTGTAGTAAAGCTATAGAAATAGTAAAGCCTGTAGTAAAGCTATAGAAATAGTAAAGCCTGTAGTAAAGCTATAGAAATAGTAAAGGCTGTAGTAAAGCTATAGAAATAGTAAAGCCTGTAGTAAAGCTATAGAAATAGTAAAGCCTGTACAGTAAAGCTATAGAAATAGTAAAGGCTGTAGTAAAGCTATAGAAATAGTAAAGCCTGTAGTAAAGCTATAGAAATAGTAAAGGCTGTAGTAAAGCTATAGAAATAGTAAAGCCTGTAGTAAAGCTATAGAAATAATAAAGGCTGTAGTAAAGCTATAGAAATAGTAAAGCCTGTAGTAAAGCTATAGAAATAGTAAAGCCTGTAGTGAAGCTATAGAAATAGTAAAGCCTGTAGTAAAGCTATAGAAATAGTAAAGGCTGTAGTAAAGCTATAGAAATAGTAAAACCTGTAGTAAAGCTATAGAAATAGTAAAGGCTGTAGTAAAGCTATAGAAATAGTAAAGCCTGTACAGTAAAGCTATAGAAATAGTAAAGCCTGTAGTAAAGCTATAGAAATAGTAAAGGCTGTAGTAAAGCTATAGAAATAGTAAAGCCTGTACAGTAAAGCTATAGAAATAGTAAAGGCTGTAGTAAAGCTATAGAAATAGTAAAGGCTGTACAGTAAAGCTATAGAAATAATAAAGGCTGTAGTAAAGCTATAGAAATAGTAAAGCCTGTAGTAAAGCTATAGAAATAGTAAAGCCTGTAGTAAAGCTATAGAAATAGTAAAGGCTGTACAGTAAAGCTATAGAAATAGTAAAGGCTTTATAGTGAATTTTTTTCAATATTTTAATATTTTAATCATATTATATCATAGTATTAAAAATTATAATTCATTATATAATATTATAATTCTGCGTGTTTATTCCTTAGTTATTTAGTCCGTCCGTTACGCTTTCAGTAGTTAGATATAAACAATTCCCAATCACTGAACAGCTATTTAATTAATTAAATGATTAAATATTACCATTATTTTATGCTGTAAAGTAAAGTTAGGTACAAGTTGACTCAATAACTCCAGTTTCGATAGGTTCTACTAAGAATCAATTACGTCATATATATCTTTTCGAATTAAACTATTTAACGTGAATGAATTGTCTGTCCGTGTGTCACACTTTAAGTAAGAAGTACACATTGAAAGGAAAACTTATAAAAACTTATCACAATAAAAGTGTATGTCAGTCCATTAGGTTTCAGTAATAAAGTACAAGTAATGCAGTGCTGATTTACTTTGTAGTTGATTGTTGTGAAATTTGTAATAACTTTTTTTCAATTAAGAGTAAAGTGTTAATTATTTTTATAATTATTTATTGTTTGTTCAGGTGACCATGTCTTAAATTTCCTTAATTTGGGTGCCACTAATTACCTTCGTAAATAATTTCCGAAATTAATGTTCTGATATGCAATCTGTCGATTCCCCGTACGAATAACATAGAATTGTTTTTGCATTCGCAAAATTGTTATTTATTATTTGCAATCTTGTTATTCGCAACCTAATTGTCTGGAATTTTATGGGACGATTGGGAGCAAACTGATAAAAGGTCAAGGTCACGAAAAGGTCAAATTCTATTAAAGCGGTGGCGAAGGAATGCGCCCTACGATTGCTCGTCTATCTCTATGTATAATGTGCAATCAAGAAAACGCTATCATGTGTTTATCAAGACACATATGTGGATCATGCGTTATTTTTACAATTCCTATGTGCCACATAGTTGCATATGTACCACATAGTTGCATATGTGCCACATAGTTGCATATGTACCACATAGTTGCATATGTACCACATAGTTGCATATGTGCCACATAGTTGCATATGTGCCACATAGTTGCATATGTGCCACATAGTTGCATATGTGCCACATAGTTGCATATGTACCACATAGTTGCATATGAGCCACATAGTTGCATATGTGCCACATAGTTGCATATGTGCCACATAGTTGCATATGTGCCACATAGTTGCATATGTGCCACATAGTTGCATATGTGCCACATAGTTGCATATGTGCCACATAGTTGCATATGTACCACATAGTTGCATATGTACCACATAGTTGCATATGCACCACATAGTTGCATATGTGCCACATAGTTGCATATGTGCCACATAGTTGCATATGTGCCACATAGTTGCATATGTGCCACATAGTTGCATATGTACCACATAGTTGCATATGTGCCACATAGTTGCATATGTGTCACATAGTTGCATATGTACCACATAGTTGCATATGTGCCACATAGTTGCATATGTACCACATAGTTGCATATGTACCACATAGTTGCATATTTACCACATAGTTGCATATGTACCACATAGTTGCATATGTGCCACATAGTTGCACTCTATGTACCAAGTGACCTCATGACAAATGCGACGGTGCCACATTTCTTGTTTTCATCTACCGCACGTGTAGATGAGTGCTGATGTGCCACATCTACACTCTGATAATTACAATATTTTATTTGGCTCTTTTCATTGATTGGTGAGTATGAAATTGTAAACAATTTTAATTGCATTTAAATTGTTAAAGAGGAAATGAAATTTTAGTGATAGAGTATAATGTTAAAGAGTATAATGTATAATGGTGAAGAGTATACTGTATAATGCAGTCAAGGGAACTTTCTACTATTTGAGGTCAAAAGAAATGCATGCACCTACAGTCTACCTACAGCCTACAGTCTACCTACAGCCTACAGTCTACCTACATCCTATAGTCTACCTTCAGCCTACAGTCTACTTACAGCCTACAGTCTGTCTACAGCCTACAGTCAACTTACAGTCTACCTGCAGACTACAGTCTATCTATAGCCTACAGTCTACCTACAGACTACAGTCTACCTACAACCTACAGTCTACCTACAGACTACAGTCTGCCTACAGTCTAGCTATAGCCTACAGTCTACCTACAGACTACAGTCTACTCACAGCCTACAGTCTACCTACAGACTACAGTCTACCTATAGCCTACAGTCTACCTACAGACTACAGTCTACCTACAACCTACAGTCTACCTACAGACTACAGTCTAGCTATAGCCTACAGTCTACCTACAGACTACAGTCTACTCACAGCCTACAGTCTACCTACAGCCTACAGTCTACCTACAGCCTACAGTCTACCTATAGCCTACAGTCTACCTATAGCCTACAGTCTACCTACAGACTACAGTCTGCCTACAGTCTACCTATAGCCTACAGTCTACCTACAGCCTACAGTCTACCTATAGACTACAGTCTACCTACAGACTACAGTCTACCTACAGACTACAGTCTACTTACAGACTACAGTCTACCTACAGACTACAGTCTGCCTACAGTCTACCTACAGTCTACAGTCTACCTACAGCCTACAGTCTACCTATAGCCTACAGTCTACCTACAGCCTACAGTCTACCTACAGCCTACAGTCTACCTGCAGCCTACAGTCTACCTTCAGCCTACATTCTACAGTCTACTTACATCCTACAGTCTACCTATAGCCTACAGTCTACCTACAGACTACAGTCTACCTACAGCCTACAGTCTACCTACAGACTACAGTCTATCTACAGACTACAGTCTGCCTAGAGTCTACCTACAGCCTACAGTCTACCTATAGACTACAGTCTACCTACAGACTACAGTCTACCTACAGCCTACAGTCTACCTATAGCCTACAGTCTACCTACAGCCTACAGTCTACCTATAGCCTACAGTCTACCTTCAGCCTACAGTCTACTGTCTACCTACAGCCTACTGTCTACTTACAGCACACAGTATATCTATAGCCTACAGTCCCCCTACAGCCTACAGTTTACATATAGCCTACAGTCTACCTAAAGCCTACAGTCTACCTACAGCCTACAGTCTACCTACAGCCTACAGTCTACCTATAGCCTACAGTCTACCTTCAGCCTACAGTATATCTATAGCCTACAGTCTACCTACAGCCTACAGTCTATCTACATTCTACAGTTTACCTACAGCCAACAGTTTACCTACAGCCTACAGTCCTCCTACAGCCTACAGTCTACCTACATCACTACCTACTCTACCTACATCACTACCTACTCTACCTACATCACTACCTACTCTACCTACATCACTACCTAATCTACCTACATCACTACCTACTCTACCTACATCACTACCTAATCTACCTACATCACTACCTAATCTACTTACATCACTACCTACTCTACCTACCTCACTACCTACTCTACCTATCTCACTACCTACTCTACCTACCTCACTACCTACTCTACCTACATCACTACCTACTCTACCTACCTCACTACCTACTCTACCTACATCACTACCTACTCTACCTATCTCACTACCTACTCTACCTACATCACTACCTACTCTACCTACCTCACTACCTACTCTACCTACATCACTACCTACTCTACCTACCTCACTACTTACTCTACCTACCTCACTACCTACTCTACCTACCTCACTACCTACTCTACCTACATCACTACCTACTCTACCTACCTCACTACCTACTCTACCTACATCACTACCTACTCTACCTACCTCACTACCTACTCTACCTACATCACTACCTACCTCACTACCTACTCTACCTACATCACTACCTACTCTACCTACCTCACTACCTACTCTACCTACATCACTACCTACTCTACCTACCTCACTACCTACTCTACCTACATCACTACCTACTCTACCTACATCACTACCTACTCTACCTACCTCACTACCTACTCTACCTACCTCACTACCTACTCTACCTACCTCACTACCTACTCTACCTACATCACTACCTACTCTACCTACCTCACTACCTACTCTACCTACCTCACTACCTACTCTACCTATCTCACTACCTACTCTACCTACCTCACTACCTACTCTACCTACCTCACTACCTACTCTACCTACCTCACTACCTACTCTACCTACCTCACTACCTACTCTACCTACCTCACTACCTACTCTACCTACCTCACTACCTACTCTACCTACCTCACTACCTACTCTACCTACCTCACTACCTACTCTACCTACCTCACTACCTACTCTACTTACCTCACTACCTACTCTACCTACCTCACTACCTACTCTACCTACCTCACTACCTACTCTACCTACCTCACTACCTACTCTACCTACATCACTACCTACTCTACCTACCTCACTACCTACTCTACCTATCTCACTACCTACTCTACCTACTTCACTACCTACTCTACCTACCTCACTACCTTCTCTACCTATCTCACTACCTACTCTACCTACCTCACTACCTACCTCACTACCTACTCTACCTACCTCACTACCTACTCTACCTACCTCACTACCTACTCTACCTACCTCACTACCTACTCTACCTACATCACTACCTACTCTACCTACCTCACTACCTACTCTACCTACCTCACTACCTACTCTACCTACCTCACTACCTACTCTACCTACATCACTACCTACTCTACCTACCTCACTACCTACTCTACCTACATCACTACCTACTCTACATACATCACTACCTACTCTAACTACCTCACTACCTACTCTACCTACATCACTACCTACTCTACCTACCTCACTACCTTCTCTACCTACATCACTACCTACTCTACCTACCTCACTACCTACTCTACCTACCTCACTACCTTCTCTACCTACATCACTACCTACTCTACCTACCTCACTACCTACTCTACCTACCTCACTACCTACTCTACCTACATCACTACCTACTCTAACTACCTCACTACCTACTCTACCTACATCACTACCTACTCTACCTACCTCACTACCTACTCTACCTACATCACTACCTACTCTACCTACCTCACTACCTACTCTACCTACATCACTACCTACTCTACCTACCTCAATACCTACTCTACCTACCTCACTACCTACTCTACCTACCTCAATACCTACTCTACCTACCTCACTACCTTCTCTACCTATCTCACTACCTACTCTACCTACCTCACTACCTACTCTACCTACCTCACTACCTACTCTACCTACCTCACTACCTACTCTACCTACATCACTACCTACTCTACCTACCTCACTACCTACTCTACCTACATCACTACCTACTCTACCTACATCACTACCTAATCTAGCTACCTCACTCCTACTCTACCTACCTCACTACCTACTCTACCTACCTCACTACCTACTCTACCTACCTCACTACCTACTCTACCTACCTCACTACCTACTCTACCTACATCACTACCTACTCTACCTACCTCACTACCTACTCTACCTACCTCACTACCTACTCTACCTATCTCACTACCTACTCTACCTACCTCACTACCTACTCTACCTACATCACTACCTACTCTACCTACCTCACTACCTACTCTACCTACATCACTACCTACTCTACCTACCTCACTACCTACTCTACCTACCTCACTACCTACTCTACCTACCTCACTACCTACTCTACCTACCTCACTACCTACTCTACCTACCTCACTACCTACTCTACCTACCTCACTACCTACTCTACCTACCTCACTACCTACTCTACCTACTCTACCTACCTCACTACCTACTCTACCTACTTCACTACCTACTCTACCTACATCACTACCTACTCTACCTACATCACTACCTACTCTACCTACCTCACTACTTACTCTACCTATCTCACTACCTACTCTACCTGCATCACTACCTACTCTACCTACCTCACTACTTACTCTACCTATCTCACTACCTACTCTACCTACCTCACTACCTACTCTACCTACCTCACTACCTACTCTACCTACCTCACTACCTACTCTACCTACCTCACTACCCACTCTACCTATCTCACTACCTACTCTACCTACATCACTACCTACTCTACCTACATCACTACCTACTCTACCTACCTCACTACTTACTCTACCCATCTCACTACCTACTCTACCTGCATCACTACCTACTCTACCTACCTCACTACTTACTCTACCTATCTCACTACCTACTCTACCTACCTCACTACCTACTCTACCTACCTCACTACCTACTCTACCTACCTCACTACCTACTCTACCTACCTCACTACCCACTCTACCTATCTCACTACCTACTCTACCTACATCACTACCTACTCTACCTACATCACTACCTACTCTACCTATCTCACTACCTACTCTACCTACATCACTATCTACTCTACCTACCTCACTACTTACTCTACCTACTTCACTACCTACTCTACCTACATCACTACCTACTCTACCTACATCACTACCTACTCTACCTACCTCACTACCTACTCTACCTACCTCACTACCGACTCTACCTACCTCACTACCTACTCTACCTACCTCACTACCTACTCTACCTACCTCACTACCTACTCTACCTACCTCACTACCTACTCTACCTACCTCACTACCTACTCTACCTACTTCACTACCTACTCTACCTACATCACTACCTACTCTACCTACATCACTACCTACTCTACCTACCTCACTACTTACTCTACCTATCTCACTACCTACTCTACCTACATCACTACCTACTCTACCTACCTCACTACTTACTCTACCTATCTCACTACCTACTCTACCTACCTCACTACCTACTCTACCTACCTCACTACCTACTCTACCTACCTCACTACCTACTCTACCTACCTCACTACCCACTCTACCTATCTCACTACCTACTCTACCTACATCACTACCTACTCTACCTACATCACTACCTACTCTACCTACATCTCTACCTACTCTACCTACCTCGCTACCTACTCTACCTACCTCACTACCTACTCTACCTACATCACTACCTACTCTACCTACCTCACTACCTACTCTACCTACCTCACTACCTACTCTACCTACCTCACTACCTACTCTACCTACCTCACTACCTACTCTACCTACCTCACTACCTACTCTACCTACCTCGCTACCTACTCTACCTACCTCACTACCTACTCTACCTACATCACTACCTACTCTACCTACCTCACTACCTACTCTACCTACCTCACTACCTACTCTACCTACCTCACTACCTACTCTACCTACCTCACTACCTACTCTACCTACCTCACTACCTACTCTACCTACCTCACTACCTACTCTACCTACCTCACTACCTACTCTACCTACCTCACTACCTACTCTACCTACCTCACTACCTACTCTACCTACCTCACTACCTACTCTACCTACCTCACTACCTACTCTACCTACCTCACTACCTAGTCTACCTACCTCACTACCTACTCTACCTACCTCACAACCTATTCAATTCCAATTCTCACTAAAATCTCATTAAAGAATAGTCATTCCCTTACTTTTTAATATGCACGATATATTAGTAATTTGTACCGATGTAATTTATTCCTATTTCCTTTGTTTCTTTTCAGTTTGCCGTCACCCCTCAGTTCCCTCTATCAGCTGTCTCTGCATCTACAGGTAAGTTATACCATTAGTATTAATTAGTTGTAATGTTACTTGTGTGCCTTTATTCATATTCCTTCATTTACTATCACCTCTTCATTTTCCTCTTAGATTTTGTGTTAGGTAGACTCGTAGGCTTCATTTACTATCACCTCTTCATTTTCCTCTTAGATTTTGTGTTAGGCAGACTCGTAGGCTTCATTTACTATCACCTCTTCATTTTCCTCCTCCATCCGTGAGTGCAGCCACTGTTACTTGTGTCCCTTTCTTTATATTTCGATAAGTTAGTAGCTTTTCTGCATCCATGAGTATTGTCATCGACTGGCGGTTTTATTCATGGAGCCACTTTCCTCTCTGACTGCTTCTTCCAGTCCCTTGTATTTAATTTCAATTTGAGTCTTTATTTATATCTTTATTTTTATTTTTATATTTATATATAGTACTTATTCTGCATCATGGATACCTAAATAGCCATACCGTATCCTTGATACGATCTAGGTTACATGTATCAGGAATATAAGGATACATTTTCACTATAGGTATATCGCTACACAGATGTTTTACATTATTTATTATGGGGGAAGTACTCTATTACTGTACACTATTATTATTTATGTACTTTATTCTTAAATTCAAATTATTCGATTAAAAAGAGAATTATTATATTCATAAATAGAAGATATTTATTTTTTACAAAAAATTTCGTATATTTAATTACTTTAATTTTTATGTTACTATTATTTGTATTTCTAATGGGAATACATTTCTACCTGTGAATACTCAGGTAGATTATTAATTAATACATTAATTACTTCATAAATTAAGGGTCAACGAACTTAGCTTGTCATTAAAATGTACCTATAATGAATGGGAGTATCGGAACATTATTGAAGTGAATATTAATTCATTTAAAAAATTATAGTAATATTAAATATGAAAATGTATGAATTATTTACCATCTCTATCATTAAATTTAAATACTCTATGCTATAATATTATGGTTGTTATCAAGGTTGTGACAATATGCTTTGTAAATCATAGATCTTAAGAATATCACAGACGAAATGAAATGGTATCGAATACTATATACCGCTGGTGTAGAACCATTCAATACTCTTTAATTTTCTCCATCTATAATATTTTCAGGATCTATGATTTATAAAGCATATTGTCACAACCCTATTTGTTATTCAATTAATAACTTTATTTAAATCTAAGTTTTGATCAATATATTCTGGAATTAAAAAAGGTGATCAAATCCTTTTGTTTCTGAAAGCGTTGTTCAATAATCGTTTTGGTAGTTATTTTTAATTGTATAGCTTTATCGCGGTATCTACAGACAAGTTTTTACGTAGACTACGCAATCTACTTGCGCACTTTAGATGCAGCCGCAGCGTAGAATTCACTCGTAGATCTAATGTAGCTCATCTACGCTGCTTGGTCTACTTTCTACTTATTTAAATGCGTTAGTGAATTACTAATCACTGGACCGCCTGGTTGAAGAGTTTCGAATATTGTTTTGCATTTTAATTCCTAATTAATATATTAAAGAACTTTATTATCTATTTATTAATTGTTTTTACATTTATTATTTGATGATTTTTACATTTATTATTCAATGATTAATTGTTTTTATCATTATTTATTAAAGTCATTGAAAAATTAACTAAAAAAAAGAAGCTGGTTATAGTGATTTCGTTCAGGAGCCACTTTCTTATTTGACTGCTTCTTTGAAGTCTCTTGTGTACACCAATTTAAACTAAAGTTAAACAACACTTTTTGTATATAATTTTCATATATGATCGATAATGTAGAACAGTACAATAGCTTATAAGTTACCCCATTATTGTAAATATGAAAGTCTCTTTTTTCGATACATGTTTCTTACAATTACATACCTAGTAAATAGATCTATTACAATGATATGTAATTTTCATATGGTAAGTATGACTGTGAACTCCTATTTTGTAAAGCTATAGCAGAATATATCTATATATTATATCATGTATAGAGATATATAATATTAGTGGTATAGTGTTTGAAGTAGATTTCATGTAGAATAGATATGATGTAGGTACTGTGAAATGGTAGAAAACGAATGAAGTATATAGGTATCAATTTTATTATTACAAAAAACTGATAATTAAATAATTAGATATTATTTAAAAGTAAGTTACTTTTATATCTACCATCAGTCTAATAAGTTCTGTGTGTATCTACCATCAGTCTAATAAGTTCTGTGTGTATCTACCATCAGTCTAATAAGTTCTGTGTATATCTACCATCAGTCTAATAAGTTCTGTGTGTATCTACCATCAGTCTAATAAGTTCTGTGTGTATCTACCATCAGTCTAATAAGTTCTGTGTGTATCTACCATCAGTCTAATAAGTTCTGTGTATATCTACCATCAGTCTAATAAGTTCTGTGTGTATCTACCATCAGTCTAATAAGTTCTGTGTATATCTACCATCAGTCTAATAAGTTCTGAGTGTATCTACCATCAGTCTAATAAGTTCTGTGTGTATCTACCATCAGTCTAATAAGTTCTGTGTATATCTACCATCAGTCTAATAAGTTCTGTGCATATCTACCATCAGTCTAATAAGTTCTGTGTATATCTACCATCAGTCTAATAAGTTCTGTGTATATCTACCATCAGTCTAATAAGTTCTGTGCATATCTACCATCAGTCTAATAAGTTCTGTGTATATCTACCATCAGTCTAATAAGTTCTGTGTGTATCTACCATCAGTCTAATAAGTTCTGTGTATATCTACCATCAGTCTAATAAGTTCTGTGTATATCTACCATCAGTCTAATAAGTTCTGTGTATATCTACCATCAGTCTAATAAGTTCTGTGTGTATCTACCATCAGTCTAATAAGTTCTGTGTATATCTACCATCAGTCTAATAAGTTCTGTGTATATCTACCATCAGTCTAATAAGTTCTGTGTATATCTACCATCAGTCTAATAAGTTCTGTGCCCGATGGTTGGTAGATATTTGTAGCTGGTAGATAGGCTGTATTTTTTCTACCCTCCACAGCTTGACATTTTCCCCTGTTTGGCCCACAGCCAGATTAGTGGTCCTCTTATAGTTCCACCTCTTAAACTCCTCTTATAACTCCTCTTCAGGTCCTCTTTTAACTCTCTTTCTATCCTCTAACCCCTCTCCTCCTCTCAATCATAACTGTTCTCACCATTCATCTCACCTTTTCTACAGCAACCAAATTCAATCACCTTAAAAGGGTATTGCCACCCCTAAGAAAATCGAAAAATCGAAAAATATATATAAAAAATCATTCGCCCAAAACACACCTACAGGTGTGTAGAATACACTATGTACTAGTAACATCTATCATAGCCATAGCTTGTCTGTAGCGCGTACAATGTGAGGGCAGTTTTGTCCCCTCTACTCTAAGCTCCAATGAGAAATCAGTGCCGCTCTGATTTTTGTACGAAGAGGATATTTCGCCTGTCTAAATAACACATACTTCAATGTAGAGCGAGACTACCTGATGGTTGAGAAGTTTCAGTCTCTCCTGAAAGCTTATTATTTTTAGGTTATTTTTTATATATCTGAATCAGAAAAAAAATATAGCTAAAATAAATAGGAAACGTGCGAAAAAAATACCCCCCCCCCCCCCACCAAAAAAAAAAATCTTCAAATATTACTTCTAAACGGAAATTTCAATTTCAGATATCTCAACTTTTCCTCGTTTAAATGAATCCTGTCTTGTTTCTTTGAGTGAAGATGTGAATCTGGTTTAAAGCGTTGATTCATGTTTCCCTTAATTTAAAATATTATTTTTTTAAATTCAGCCAAATTTCAGCACGAACAAAAACTTTTTCTTTAGTCACCATACGCCTTATTTCAGAACTCTCAGGTTATTAATGAAAATATATTTATGAAGGATATCTATTCCCCTAAAATTACATGAAGGTAAGTGCATGAAGGTAGATAAAGGTGAGAACATAAGGTAGATAAAGGTTAGTTAGTGCAGCGTAAAGGTACAACAGCAAATGCCAACCATAAGGTTAGACTCTACCTCTGTGGTAGACTGGACACCATAGACCCTTTATTGTAGAGTATTAAACGTAGTGCACTGTAAATCATGAGTGTTAGACTGTTGCTACATCAACTACATTATTGCTACATCAACTACATTATTGCTACATCAACTACATTATTGCTACATCAACTACATCACTGCTACATTAGCTACAACCCCTCCCCAACCCCCCTGCTATGTCACTAAACAATCATGAAGTGCGAGGTACAATAAACTAGCGGATACAATAAACTACATAATGACCATTTATGCTGATAGTTTCAAAATAATCTTCATTTATATATAACTCTATTTAGATATTACTTTGAAAAACCCAACAAAGATGACAAGAAATAAATGACGATCAGTTTGAAACTCTAAACAGAAACGGTCGTTAGGTAGTTTGTTGCATCCGCTAGTTTGCCATGAGCAAATCGACAAATGGCGCGGAACATATGCCCCTACATGTATGTAGGTACCTGCATGTAGGTACCTGATGCAGCTACATGTAAGTAAATACATGCTGCACCTACATGTAGGACTGTAGGTACATGCCTCACTCTGAGTACATGAGGTATGCAGGCTAGAGGTAGAAACTCATCTACTGGTGTCAAGGTAGATGAGGTAGATTGACTGCATTGAATGTGACCCTGCGACTCTTTTCAACACTCGGTGTGACTGCTAATGTCACATGGAGAAAAGAGTGGAGTAGAGGAGAGTGGACTAGAATATAGAGATGTAGAATAAAGTTGTACAGAGGGTGGCTAAAATTTACATCTAATGTTGTGAATCATTACCTAAAATGTATGTGTAACTAGTGTGATAGATGTAGATAATAGAGGCGGTAAATTGGAACATCTACTGCCCCTATTCTCTCACTCTCTTCTCTCACTCTCCTCTCTCACTCTCCTCTCTCACTCTCTTCCCTCACTCTCTTCTCTCACTGCACTCACTTCCTGTCTTCTCATTTAATTAGTTAGGCCTATCTGTGAGTGTGTGACGTCACTGACAGGAAGAGGGTCTAATTTACAATGGATTTTATTGGAGGAGAGAATTAACTCTCACTCTACTCTCAGTACTCTCAGTACTCACTCACTCACTACTCTCACTCTACTGTCACTACTCAGTGCTCACTCACTACTCTCTCACTATTCTCAGTACTCACTCACTACTCACTACTCTCAGTACTCACTCACTACTCTCTCACTATTCTCAGTACTCACTCACTACTCTCACTACTCACTCACTACTCAGTACTCACTCACTACTCTCACTACTCAGTACTCACTCACTACTCACTGACTCTAACTCATGACTCACTCACTCCCACTCATGACTCACTCACTCACTCCCACTCATGACTCACTCACTCACTCTCACTCATGACTCACTCACTCCCACTCATGACTCACTCACTCCCACTCATGACTCATCTCACTCCCACTCATGACTCACCTCACTCCCACTCATGACTCACCTCACTCCCACTCATGACTCACCTCACTCCCACTCATGACTCACCTCACTCCCACTCATGACTCACTCACTCTCACTCATGAGTCACTCACTCCCACTCATGACTCACTCACTCTCACTCATGACTCACTCACTCCCACTCATGACTTACTCTCTCCCACTCATAACTCACTCCCACTCATGACTCACTCAATCCCACTCATGACTCACTCACTCCCACTCATGACTCACTCTCTCCCACTCATAAGTCACTCCCACTCATGACTCACTCAATCCCACTCATGACTCACTCAATCCCACTCATGACTCACTCTCTCCCACTCATGACTCACTCACTCCCACTCATGATTCTCTCTCCCATGAACTATAGAAAGTACACAGGGAGTGCCTGTGTAGTCTGTGTTTGTGTGTGCGTGTGTCCGTCACACATCTACACATTACTTCATTTACACATTAATGTACTAATAATAAAGCTACACATTTTAATCACCTAATTCTAATTGATACGTAGATAATATTAACTTCAATCAATGTAATTGTTGGTAAGAGAAAACCGAGGAAAGCAGTTGTTTGGAATAGCATTTATGGGGGTTAGAGGGGGTTTGGGGAGCCGTGGGGGTTGAGGAGGGGGGGGGGGCGAAGTAGACGAGTAGATTGCCTGTGTCTATTGCAACGTCTAACTACTTTATTGGACGTAGATGTAGATGTAGAAGCGTCTACTTCACTGTGCTGGCTTTGACAGTTGTTGCAGAATTTTCAGTCTTCATTTTGATACCTTTTAGAGCGTCCAAGTTCGTTTTTTGCGTAGTTTAAGTAGATTTACACTGTCTACTATCTACCAGTGACTGGTGGGGAAAGGTAGATTGGTAGAAAGGGGGGTAGGTAGACGGTAGAACATGATTGCACGGACAGAGCCACAAGTGAGATCGTTCAGCAAGGTTCGCTACGCAATTGCTGCCGTTATTTCTTCTGTTAAATCTGTGCAGTTTACCATTTTGAACTTAGGACAGTACAGGAGGTGTTTGTTGTATTGGACTCAGTGAAGGGGGCTGTACGCCCGTTTCGACAGGTGTCGAAGCCCGGAGGCAAGCCGACCGAAGTGCATTAGCCTCCCTGGTGCTATATTGTGGGCACTACGAAACAGCTGTCAACTTTTGCTAGCCGGTTGCAATTGGATGGAACAAATCCGGGTTTTATTATTTATGTGATAACATTTATTTCATATTTTTTTTAAATTATTCACTGTCATTGCTAATAACATCACTGTTTTCAAGTAGTTACATCAACCGTAAATTTCAAAAGCACCCCTGACAAGTTTTCAAATAATTTTCAAATTTTACCCAAATGAACCTATTTCAACTTTTTAGCTAATGCCGCTGCTTTTGGTGGTATTTTTCACCCTAGCTTTTTTGCCTGACATTCGCGCTAGCTATTTCCCGCAGACACGAAACACATTTGGCCAGGTATCGAGTAGACGTATCAAGCAGACACACAGGTGTACCTGACCACTATCTACGGTGGTTAAATACTCCTGTGAGCGTGAATGTCACATCTACTGGAAATGGTGTAGATTTACAGTGAGTAATAAGATATTGCGACCACTGGCAACTGTTCTGCATGAACTGGTAGCTTCCGTTGAAACTGCCTGCAGTTAGGACACAAAACATGCAGTTAGGACACCAAACATGCAGTTAGGACACCAAACATGCAGTTAGGACACATAACATGCAGTTAGGACACATAACATGCAGTTAGGACACATAACATGCAGTTAGGACACATAACATGCAGTTAGGACACATAACATGCAGTTAGGACACATAACATGCAGTTAGGACACATAACATGCAGTTAGGACACATAACATGCAGTTAGGACACATAGCATGCATGCAGTTAGGACACACTGTTTGCTGTTAGGACACACTCTGTCTGCAGTTAGGACACACTGCATACAGTTAGGACACATAACATGCAGTTAGGACACACTGCATACAGTTAGGAAACATAGCATGCAGTTAGGACACATAGCATGCATGCAGTTAGGACACACTGTTTGCTGTTAGGACACACTCTATCTGCAGTTAGGACACACTCTATCTGCAGTTAGGACACACTGTCTCCAGTTAGGACACACTCTATCTGCAGTTAGGACACGCTGTCTGCAGTTAGGACACACACTCTGTCTGCAATTAGGACACACTCTGTCTGCAGTTAGGATACACTCTGTCTGCAGTTAGGACACTCTATCTGCAGTTAGGACACACACTCTGTCTGCAGTTAGGACACACTCTATCTGCAGTTAAAACACACTCTATCTGCAGTTAGGACACTCTGTCTGCTGTTAGGACACACACTCTGTCTGCAGTTAGGACGCACTCTGTCTGCAGTTAGGACACACTCTGTCTGCAGTTAGGACACACTGCGTACAGTTAGGACACACTCTGCCTGCAGTTAGGACACACTCTGTCTGCAGTTAGGACACACTGTCTGCAGTCAGGACACACTGCATACAGTTAGGAGTACACTGTATGCAGTGTGTCCTAACTGCATACAGTTAGGACACACTGTCTGCAGTTAGGACACACTCTCTGCAGTCAGGACACACACTCTGAGTTCACTGGCCTCAGTCGTTTAATGCTAATGTTCTTTCTGTTGATTTGCGATAAGAATGTTCTACAGTGTATGGCAATGAATATGCTACATGCTTTCTACCTTATCTACATCAGCCATGTAGAGCTACACTCTCTACATGCATATATTACATGAACATTTGCAATGATATTCTGTGTATGCTCTGTCAGGGAATACTTTATTGAACATACTCAGCATATCTAGCTTCTGAAGCAGTGTATATATCTTCTACTTCAGCATATCTACCTTCTAAAATAGCATATCTACCTTCTAAAATAGCATATCTACCTTCTAAATAGCATATCTACCTTCTAAAATAGCATATCTACCTTCTAATATAGCATATCTACCTTCTAAAATAGCATATCTACCTTCTAAAATAGCATATCTACCTTCTAAAATAGCATATCTACCTTCTAATATAGCATATCTACCTTCTAATATAGCATATCTACCTTCTAATATAGCATATCTACCTTCTAAAATAGCATATCTACCTTCTAATATAGCATATCTACCTTCTAATATAGCATATATACCTTCTAAAATAGCATATCTACCTTCTAAAATAGCATATCTACCTTCTAAAATAGCATATCTACCTTCTAAAATAGCATATCTAACTTCTAAAATAGCATATCTACCTTCTAAAATAGCATATCTACCTTCTAATATAGCATATCTACCTTCTGAAATGGCATATCTACCTTCTAGGCAGTATTTTCTATCTAAGGCAACATACCTACCATCTACAATTCTACATCAACATACCTACCATCTAAGCAGTATATCTACAGCAACATATACCTTCTACTTCAGTATATTGTATCTACCGCAACATATAGCATCTACTCAGTGTATCCACGGCACCAGTAGCATAATTATTACCCGCATACTGTGCCTACTATTGCACTCAGTGTCGAATTTACTCATTCATTACTGTCATTGCTATATCCGATTGATGTAAAGACACAAGTTCAACTAAATCACACTTCCTATGCACTAACTGGTTACATTTATTCACTGGTACATTGTGTAGCGCAGTAATTAGCTACAGGTTCCGATAGTCAGTGAGCTACAGAGTTCAGTTAAGGGTATTTACCCTCGCAACAGAGCTTGCTGCTAGGTTCATAGGGTCCGGCGCTAGAAATAGCTTACTGGCATGATGTCTAGCAGTGGGCAAGGTCGCCCTCCCCCCTCCTCATACACGCTTATCCCCCACCCCCGCATCAGTCGCACGCAACCCTCGCCTTCTAATATTGTGAATTGCTCGATTGTGTGTGTACCGGCAGGGAAATCTTTTGGCAGTCTTTTACTCAGTAACAACCAAGGTTAGTCTCCACGTGTCGAGACACTGACTTTACTCTCTTTTGTTTATGGTAGCTGGTAATGGGAGAATGATGTAAGAAGAATTGGTATTATAGAGATCGGTACTGCGTATATTATGTGGTTAGATCGCCTGTAGCTTTTAACCCTAAGGCTGTGACATCATTGAAGAAGGTCACGGTTTGCCCTGACAAAAAGATTCTTCAGCAGAGTTCTTGATTGAAACCTGTTTTAAGTTAGTATTTCCTTTTCAGAAGCTCAAACCCTTACCGATCGTTCCTCTCATTCCGAGTGCCTAAGTACTAGCGAATTAGTTTTAGATTTGTAGAGTTCGTTGAAAATGACTTTATTGATACAAAATTTGTTTAAGACATCTGATGTCTACTGTTGTGCCTTCCTTATGCCTCATCGGTGTCTATTCTAATTGTTCAAACTGTTAAAAATATTTGAAGAAAAGTGTTAATTCCTTGTACAAACTTTATAACTTCCGATTTCTGTGTAAAAGTAAGATGGCTGCAGTCCACAAGAAGTTTCTCAATCGTTTGAAAGAGGAAAACAGTAGTTGTGAGAGTGCCGAATCAGATGTTCAGACCAGTGTCTACAAATCCACAGACGAAGAAGTCGATTCGAAAGGATGCACAGAGTCTGAAACTGATTCCACAAACCGTGAGAAAACAGAGTCTCCAGTTTCCGAAGAGAGCACCACCAGTTATGAAGCTAAGGATTCAAGCTCTTCCGATGAAACGGGTGATTCGTCAAGTGAAAAGTTGACCATTGTGACTTCATCATCCTTAGAAGAAGAGGTTTACGTTAAAAGAGAAGTCACAAGTCCTTCGGGTGAAAACGAGCCGGGTTTATCCACGGAAGAGCAACCTCCACAATCTGATGAAACTACCACTTCCCCAACAAGGAACATGGTAGCTGACACAACCATCAAATCGGAAAGTTTTTCTGACCAACTCTCGAATGCAGCTCCTCTCACTCAGGGTTCTATTAGTGGAAGTTTAAATTCATCTCTTCTCGTTCATCCTGCTCCAACTTACAGCTCCAGTACTTCAAGATCAGAGGCAATCGCTAGGACCCATGCTCTCTCCTCAAGTTCGTCAAGTTCAGTAGTCAACGCGGAATCACCCCGTAAAAAGATCATTTACCAACATCAAAGTAATATTTCTTACAGTTCTAACGAGACTTACTCAACTCCTTCAGCGGTCGATTCGACCGTCAGTAATTCTTACTCCGTGTCATCTGGCGAACGTCAAATGGGATCCGAAATTCTTCGTTCTGCGATCACCGGAAATACTAAACTGCTTGAAAACAAATCTTCTACTCCTGGAGTCAAATTCATTATAACTCAAAACCGTAAATCTAGACCTGAAACGAAGTACGGTGCTTCTTCCCCGCATGCTAGCAGCACCGGCCAGTACCATAAGTATAACGAAAGCTCTTCCCACACAACTAATTACGGATCTCCTAATAGATCATTGCCTGCTCAGGTCATCTATCGTACAACTCAAAACGTTAACCATGCTCAAGAATCGACAGGATCCTCACCAAGCCATAGATTTACTTCACCTAGCCCATCTCGAGCAAGCTACAACCCCCACCATTCGGAACAAGGTGGTAGCTATTCCCAAACGAGTTCGCCAATTCGCAGCTCTTCAAGACCCGGAATGCCGTCAGGTTACAGGTACTCTCCCCAGAATGCAAGTGCTGCCAAGCCAACCTACCAGAATATGCAAATGCCCGG
>CANNZV010002646.1:90153-112596 GCA_947561585.1 Caprella mutica | reverse complement strand
CGCTAAAACATTATTCCATTCAAAAGTATAGTATACAATTTAATAATTAATATGTCGTCACGCTAATTTCTATTTCTATTTTATTCTCACTAACTAGTGTACTTCCCATCACAATTTATGGGTTATCAATAGTAAAAGAAAAAATATTATTAATTAAAGATATATATATTCAGAGAATATATTTGAAGGAATTAATTAAAAAAAAAGTTGTTTAAAAAAATGTATTTAGACAGAAAAATATGTAAAACAATTGAGCCAAGAAATTTGAGTCAAAAAATTTGAGTCAAAAAAATTTGAGTCAAAAAAATTTGAGTCAAAAAAATTTGAGTCAAAAAAATTTGAGTCAAAAAAATTTGAGTCAAAAAAAAATTTGAGTCAAAAAAAATTTGAGTCATCAAATTGAGTCAAAAAAATTGATTCAAAAAATTTAATTTTCTGCATTTTAGACAGTTGCGTGAGCGTGCACGCCAATTATTTTAATTTAGACATTTGCGTGAGCGTGCATGCCATTTTCTAAAATTTTTCTGCGTTTTTGACAGTTGCGTGAGCGTGCACGCCAATTATTTTTTTTTCGCATTTTAGACAGTTGCGTGAGCGTGCACGCCAATTATTTTAATTTAGACATTTGCGTGAGCGTGCACGCCTTTTTTTTAAATTTTTTCTGCGTTTTTGACAGTTGCGTGAGCGTGCACGCCAGTTCTTTTTTTTCCGCATTTTAGACGGTTGCGTGAGCGTGCACGCCAATTATTTTAATTTAGACATTTGCGTGAGCGTGCACGCCATTTTTGTAAATTTTTCTGCGTTTTTGACAGTTGCGTGAGCGAGCACGCCAATTCTTTTTTTCCGCATTTTAGACAGTTGCGTGAGCGTGCACGCCAATTATTTTAATTTAGACATTTGCGTGAGCGTGCACGCCTTTTTTTTTTATTTTTTTCTGCGTTTTTGACAGTTGCGTGAGCGTGCACGCCAGTTCTTTTTTTACCGCATTTTAGACAGTTGCGTGAGCGTGCACGCCAATTATTTTAATTTAGACATTTGCGTGAGCGTGCACGCCATTTTTTAAAAAATTTCTGCGTTTTTGACAGTTGCGTGAGCGTGCACGCCAATTATTTTTTTTCCGCATTTTAGACAGTTGCGTGAGCGTGCACGCCAATTATTTTAATTTAGACATTTGCATGAGCGTGCACGCCATTTTTTTATTTTTTCTGCGTTTTTGACAGTTGCGTGAGCGTGCACGCCAATTCTTTTTTTTCCGCATTTTAGACAGTTGCGTGAGCGTGCACGCCAATTATTTTAATTTAGACATTTGCGTGAGCGTGCACGCCATTTTTTTTTCTGCGTTTCTGACAGTTGCGTGAGCGTGCACGCCAATTCTTTTTTTTCCGCATTTTAGACAGTTGCGTGAGCGTGCACGCCAATTATTTTTTTTTTGCATTTTAGACAGTTGCGTGAGCGTGCACGCCAATTATTTTAATTTAGACATTTGCGTGAGCGTGCACGCCTTTTTTTTTAATTTTTTCTGCGTTTTTGACAGTTGCGTGAGCGTGCACGCCAGTTCTTTTTTTTTCCGCATTTTAGACGGTTGCGTGAGCGTGCACGCCAATTATTTTAATTTAGACATTTGCGTGAGCGTGCACGCCATTTTTGTAAATTTTTCTGCGTTTTTGACAGTTGCGTGAGCAAGCACGCCAATTCTTTTTTTCCGCATTTTAGACAGTTGCGTGAGCGTGCACGCCAATTATTTTAATTTAGACATTTGCGTGAGCGTGCACGCCTTTTTTTTTATTTTTTTCTGCGTTTTTGACAGTTGCGTGAGCGTGCACGCCAGTTCTTTTTTTTCCGCATTTTAGACAGTTGCGTGAGCGTGCACGCCAATTATTTTAATTTAGACATTTGCGTGAGCGTGCACGCCATTTTTTAAAAAATTTCTGCGTTTTTGACAGTTGCGTGAGCGTGCACGCCAATTATTTTTTTTCCGCATTTTAGACAGTTGCGTGAGCGTGCACGCCAATTATTTTAATTTAGACATTTGCATGAGCGTGCACGCCATTTTTTTATTTTTTCTGCGTTTTTGACAGTTGCGTGAGCGTGCACGCCAATTCTTTTTTTTTCCGCATTTTAGACAGTTGCGTGAGCGTGCACGCCAATTATTTTAATTTAGACATTTGCGTGAGCGTGCACGCCATTTTTTTTTCTGCGTTTCTGACAGTTGCGTGAGCGTGCACGCCAATTCTTTTTTTTCCGCATTTTAGACAGTTGCGTGAGCGTGCACGCCAATTATTTTAATTTAGACATTTGCGTGAGCGTGCACGCCATTTTTCTAAAAAAATTCTGCGTTTTTGACAGTTGCGTGAGCGTGCACGCCAATTATTTTTTTTCCGCATTTTAAACAGTTGCGTGAGCGTGCACGCCAATTATTTTAATTTAGACATTTGCGTGAGCGTGCACGCCATTTTTTTAAAAAATTTCTGCGTTTTTGACAGTTGCGTGAGCGTGCACGCCAATTATTTTTTTTCCGCATTTTAAACAGTTGCGTGAGCGTGCACGTCATTTTTTTAATTTTTCCGCGTTTTAGACAGTTGCGTGAGCGTGCACGCCAATAATTTTTTTTCCGCATTTTAGACAGTTGCGTGAGCGTGCACGCCAAGAAATTCCATAAAATTCCACTTTTCCATATTTTAGTCAACTTAGTTGCGTGGGCGTGCACGCAAATTCCCTTTTTCCGGCTTTTAGACAGTGGCGTGAGCGTGCACGCTCACGCCGATTATTAATTCTTTTCCGTCTTTTAGATACTGCCGGAAATTAGTCTCCTGAATTATCCGGTGACAATTTCTCAATTAATTCCTATGTTTGCATGTTATTACTGGAGAGTGGAGAGTATTTTGAAATTTTTGGTCATTTTGGTGAGAAATTGGGAAATCTTTGGAGACAAATTGCCATAAAAATTAAATATCCTGAGACTGATTGTGCTGTGCATGCATTGCAGACTGGCTCTCCAGCCAGTCTGCAGAATATGGAACATTTTTTCAAGACTCTGCGGCTCTGGCTCTGCGGGAGTTTTTGATTGAATTTTAGAAATTGCTGATCTTGACCTGCGGGAGATCTTGAATTAATTCCTATGTTACCATTAATTTAGCTGCGGGAGATTTTGAATTAATTCCTTTCCTATGTTACCATTAATTTAGCTGCGGGAGATTCTGAATCTGCTGCTGAGAGTCAGAGAGTAACTGTGTCTCAAATTAAAATCTCTGCGGGAGAAGAGACGCATTCTGCAGACTGGCTCTCCAGCTACTCCAAAAAATAAATATAACCAAATTTCTTTGAAAAAATGATCAAATAATCATGAATTTTCTCCAAAATAACATTGTAGCATAGGAGAAAAATACTAAATAGATATTTCTCATTATTTGCAAATGAAGGGCTTGATATAGCTGCAATAAACTCGCCATTAAAAGGGCGAGTTTGGACATGCTTTATTACCTCAGTTATCCACTCTGGTCCCTGGAAAACACCTTAGGCCAGTCTGTATTTGGTGCACAAAATTCCACTGACTTTCTCAAAAAGCTGAAAAAATTCACCATAAATTTCCAGTAATTTGGCTGATCCACCAACATTTTACCCATTTTTCCACCAAAAATTAATGGTAACATATGAATAAATAGCTAAAAATCCACCGACTTTGCCAGAATATTATTTTCAAGGGGAAAAAATTCCGCCAACAAGTCGGTGGAATTTACCATGAAATACAGTCTGGACCTTAGGCTAACAGATGAATTTTATAGGCTAAATGCTGCGGATTATACAGTTTCCATTAATTTATTATTGTCTTTTGAGGTTTGCTAAACTCCCAACAGAGTAATTAATCCATCAGAACAGACTACTTTAGTCTTTTTCCAGAGTGGTCAGTTACCTTGGTCTGATTGACCAGTCTGTATTTCGTCTGGCAAAGTCGGTGGATTTATGGCTATTTATTCCTATGTTACCATTAATTTTTGGTGGAAAAATGGGTAAAATGTTGGTGGAACAGCCAAATTAGTGGAAATTTATGGTGGATTTTTTCAGCTTTTACAAAAAGTCAGTGGAATTTTGTGCACCAAATACAGACTGGGGTCTGAATGTCTGTGATGACATTCATTTCATTCTGGGTTAGCCCAAGCCCCAAGGTATTTTTAAGAGTGGATTGAGTCGAGATAGAGTTACTCTGTTACTCTCAGGCACTCGCCTCTCAACACTGATGTCTGAAGTTTGGACTCTAATGCAGTGACTGCAGGAACTGATAAATCGACAGTAAACTGTTCTCCTAGAAATTCTATATTTTGACTTCAGTTTTCACTAAAAATGCATGCAAATATAGGAGAAAATTATGGTTAAAGAATGTTAAATTTGTCCCATATTCTGTAGACTGATTATGAATCGAGCTTCTTTTGATATTCAACATTTCAATATAAATTCAGTTCAGCCACTAGGTAATGAAGCATGTTCTTTATCATTATTTTATTGATATTTGATGAGTTTAAGATAACTATTTTGACTCTTTGATCCCTTCAATTGATAATGGAGAGAAATATTTAATTTTCCCCTATGCTTAATATCCTGCAATCACAATCACACCAGACTGCAGGAACTGGTAAACTCTTCTCCAAGAAATCCTCTATTTTGGCATTTGTTCTCAGTAAAATACATGTAAATATAGGAGGAAATTAGGAATTGTTTGCACAGAAAATGTAAAAAATGTCCCATATTCTGCAGACTGGCAATCACACAATGTTATTATGGGGAGAATTTATGATAATTTGATGATTTTGTAGAGAAATTCAGCTTCTTTTCAAGAAAGCCGAAGAGACAAATGGAGAGATAAAAAGCCATACTACTTTACTTGGTTTACCTGAGTTCGGCAGGATTTAGACTTTCTTGAGATGGCCGCAATTAAAAATTGAAGTAACGCAGGCAGAATTTACCTGTGTGAACCTAACATAGGAATTAATTCAAGATCTCCCTCAGGCTCAGAAACAGTCAGAATGAGATCACAAATTTCAAATTTTTGGGTTTAGATTCAGAGAGAATAAAATTCAATAAATAATAATCAGAGTGAAAAAGAACAAATTTTATTTACTCCTATTTTCAAATTTTATACTAGATTAACCTTACTTACTACTTTTTCAGATGAATATAATTTTGATTAATTATTAACATAGATATTTATAATGGTGTTTTCAATGGTTATAGAGTTGAAGAAGCATAGCAAAGTTTATCATCCTGGGGTGAGTTTTTATACTGTCCCTATTGTGACTATTGCAGTTGTCATATGAATTATTAGAATTTTAATCTTCTTTAATTACTTTTTAGTTAAATGTTGCTAATTATGTAAAGTGTAATGCACATTTGCATGTAATTTTATTTATAGGCAAAAAATATTCTATTTATTATTAAAATATCTACCTACATATCAGGTATCTAACTACAAATATAACATAACTAAATAAGTACATATTAAACATTATAGCTGAAATGGTTAATTATTGCATATGTGCCTTAGGCACCAAACTTGTAATTTGGATTATGAATTGTTGTTTTTTCATTTCTACCATGTTTATCAATTTTTAACACTACTTGCCATTTAAGAGGATAGCGCTTGAGTTATGCTCTTCAAGTTAGGGCTCTTAGGTTTCATTTACTATAACCTCTTCCTTTTCCTCTTCCATCTGCGAGTGCAGTCACCGGTTCTTGTTTCCTTTTCGTCACATTCCTATTCAGAATTCATGAGCATTGTCACTGACTGTGGTAGGTCAGTGAAAACTTAATTTCCTTTTGATGTCGGCAATATGGCTGAAGCAGAAATCAAATCCCTAATAAACTAGTAATCCTTTTCCTCAGGATGATGTCACTGGTAGAGTGTGTATAAAGAATGATGGCAGTGGTGATTTGAAGCATGATGGCATCACTCTGGTGATGGAGGGGTGCCTCACCATTCAGTTTCCATCCAAAGCCACAGGACTCATTGACTCTTTTGTCAGCTCTCCCAAAGTGAGTCAAAAACAAATAGCTACTTATCTAAATTCAATTATTTTACTAGAGGTAGTTCTTGATATCATAAATTGCATTTATAAGCAAAGTTGATAACATTATAATCTATTTTATTCATGAAATTATATTATATTCTCATATTTCTACAAGAAAATTAGAATTATTCCTCTAGCTAGTAGCTATATTTTTTTTAGAAATGCTAAAAAGATCTGTAATCTTAGGATAACAATTTGAATATTATTCTCTGACAATAAATTTTGCTAAATTTTTCAGCTTTGACTGTACAGAATCAATTGTTGCAATTTTCACCTCTGTTATGTGTAGTGTAATGCAAATACATATGTGATGAATATGAATCTTGATTTAATTACTATGACTAGTTATGATGCTAAAATATAAACACCATCTGTCTGTCAATCACATTCTCCTATTATTTATTAAGAGAGTAATTTAAATTCAATATTTGTAGGTTTTGAAGCTTTCAAATAGAAAGATGTCTAAACAGTGACAATAATGACCAACTGTTGTATGTTTGGTATTTTATTATATTATAATTTACACTTTTTTTTTAATGAAAAATATTTTTTCACATAACTATAACATACAATTTACTACTGTCAGTGCAGTGCAAATAAGTTTCTTCTCATTGCAGCCTGTACAGTTGTGTTTTGATTATCTTGATGTCTGCAAAGGAGGTAAATTCGCCCCCGGCGTCTCTTTTATTCCGTTCCAAATTCCTTTGCCCAAATCAACCGACAAGAGGACTATTTATGAGACTTTTCATGGCAGTTGCATCACTATTCAGTATTGCCTCAGGTAACATCTCTTTCCTTTCTATTGTAAAGACTTTTTAGCTATGAAGTCTATAGCTTCATACCTGATGGGGTAAGTTCTGAGTTACCGGATAGTTACACATTTTTGATCAGATAAGAAAATAGTGTAAGATAGTAATAATTTAATCATGGATACCAATTGAATAAAAGTTTAATTACAATTATTATATATATAATTTTTTTATATTGTCGAACATGTGGAACCATTCAATAACTATGAACTTACCCTAGTATGTTGTTCTCGATGTAACTCAGAAATGGTGACTTCTGTTTTTCCTGAAATTAAGTAGAAATTTTAACATATAGCTAGTTGGGCATTAGATCACCATTTTTTTATAATTACAAATAATTAATTTTCTTTTTTTCCATTTTGTTTCTCACAACAATGAAATCTTCTTTCCATTATAAAAATAGAATTGTCTATTTCAAGACACAATGAATTTTCAAATGTAATATGTTAATCTGTGAAACAAAAATAAATTTAAAAATGGTTCCCTATAGCTAGCTATTCTTAAAACATATTTTTACTGAAGAGCATAGCTACTAGATATTTCTTGACATAGCTAGCTACTAGATATTTCTTGACATAGCTATCTACTAGATATTTCTTGACATAGCTATCTACTAGATATTTCTTGACATAGCTAGCTACTAGATATTTCTTAACATAGCTAGCTACTATATATTTCTTGACATAGCTAGCTACTAGATATTTCTTGACATAGCTAGCTACTAGATATTTCTTGACATAGCTAGCTACTAGATATTTCTTGACATAGCTAGCTACTAGATATTTCTTGACATAGCTAGCTACTAGATATTTCTTGACATAGCTAGCTACTAGATATTTCTTGACATAGCTAGCTACTAGATATTTCTTGACATAGCTAGCTACTAGATATTTCTTGACATAGCTAGCTACTAGATATTTCTTGACATAGCTAGCTACTAGATATTTCTTGACATAGCTAGCTACTAGATATTTCTTGACATAGCTAGCTACTAGATATTTCTTGACATAGCTAGCTACTAGATATTTCTTGACATAGCTAGCTACTAGATATTTCTTGACATAGCTAGCTACTAGATATTTCTTGACATAGCTAGCTACTAGATATTTCTTGACATAGCTAGCTACTAGATATTTCTTGACATAGCTAGCTACTAGATATTTCTTGACATAGCTAGCTACTAGATATTTCTTGACATAGCTAGCTACTAGATATTTCTTGACATAGCTAGCTACTAGATATTTCTTGACATAGCTAGCTACTAGATATTTCTTGACATAGCTAGCTACTAGATATTTCTTACCATAGCTAGCTACTAGATATTTCTTGACATAGCTAGCTACTAGATATTTCTTGACATAGCTAGCTACTAGATATTTCTTACCATAGCTAGCTACTAGATATTTCTTACCATAGCTAGCTACTAGATATTTCTTGACATAGCTAGCTACTAGATATTTCTTACCATAGCTAGCTACTAGATATTTCTTACCATAGCTAGCTACTAGATATTTCTTGACATAGCTAGCTACTAGATATTTCTTACCATAGCTAGCTACTAGATATTTCTTGACATAGCTAGCTACTAGATATTTCTTGACATAGCTAGCTACTAGATATTTCTTGACATAGCTAGCTACTAGATATTTCTTGACATAGCTAGCTACTAGATATTTCTTGACATAGCTAGCTACTAGATATTTCTTGACATAGCTAGCTACTAGATATTTCTTGACATAGCTAGCTACTAGATATTTCTTGACATAGCTAAATCTAAAAGTTGTGCTTGTGGTACGGCTATTTATTTTTCTATATAGCTATATTGTAAAATCTCATCACTGATACCAATACTTGGTGTTGGTAATCTGCCGACACCAAAACAAAAAAAATCTTTGATACTCTGATACAGATACTTAAAAAATAGCCGATATAACGAGTGCCGATACGGATAGTATCCGTAAAGCACTACTTTTCACTAATATAAACCTTTGAATATATTGCAGTTCATTACTCTTTGTTCAGTTCAGATACAAGCTCTATATGCTCTTTGTATTTAATTATAGTTATTGATCATTTCTTTCTCCAATTGATTCTGTTTTTTCAGGGCCACAATGAAGAGAAGTCTCCTCGCCAAACCTTTGGCTTCAGGCATAGAATTCGTTGTGGAGAATAAAGTGAGTTAAATAGTTATTATGTTAATAAATTCACTCTTTATTAATTATATCACCTCCTGATTATGAACCACTCGAACATGTATGTGTCTCATTATTACCACTTCAGCATTTGTTTCCTATTCTTTTTGTGCAGCCAAACCCCGAGGTGAAGCTAGGCAAGCCCCTCCCCTTTTCTCTCACCCCGGATATTGTGGCCAATGTTGCAGATAAGAGTAGACTGCCACAGTTTGTGATTCGGGGACACATTGACAGCAGTGATTGGAGCCTGTGTGAGCCAATCACAGGAGAGGTGAGTGGTGTGTGAACCAATCACAGGAGAGGTGAGTGTGTAACACAATCACAGGAGAGGTGAGTGTGTGTGTAAACCATCACAAATTAGAACTTTATTAACAGCTAGAATGATTCAAAAATGTCACAATGATTGCGCGCTAAAATGGAATCTGCAGAGTGTAAATTGGTCTGGTGAGAGCAGAGTGTAAATTGGTCTGGTGAGAACAGAGTGTGAATTGGTCTTGTGAGAACAGAGTGTAAATTGGTCTGGTAAGAACAGAGTGTAAATTGGTCTGGTAAGAACAGAGTGTAAATTGGTCTGGTGAGAACAGAGTGCAAATTGGTCTGGTGAGAACAGAGTGTAAATTGGTCTGGTGAGAGCAGAGTGTAAATTGGTCTGGTGAGAGCAGAGTGTAAATACTCGCATGCATTTAGATAGCTACAAATATCGTAGCTATATGTTAATATTTTCCATTAATCATCAACATAATACACTAACTATGAACTGTGATATTAGTCTCAAGATAATCTTGGGGCAATGTAATTCGTTACCCATTGATTTAGAACTTTAGACTCTCATCACTAGGGTTGTGAGAATTTTGCCCGAAAAGTAGTTTTACTTATAAAAGGGCTTGAATCCATGTATAAATTTTCTTTTATACTCTTATTCAATAAATATTTTCATTTTCATGTGCTTTTAAAATCATAGATCGGAGAGAATTAAACAGTATTGAATGGTTCTACACCAGCGGTATATAGTATTCGATACCATTTCTCATTTCGTCTATGATATTCTTGAGATCTATGATTTTTAAAGCGTATTGTCTCAACCCTACTCATACTTTCTATATTATATTTCGTACAGAATTTGCTACTATCATATAAAGGATTTTCTGACTTTATTCTCACTATTCCCTCTTTTTTTCTCTGCAGGTGTGCATAGAGCAGTGTAGAGGGGGTGCAGTGAGTGGCATAGAGCTGCAGCTACACAGACTGGAGGTGTGTGGACACCCTGGTGATGCCACGGCTCCTTCCCAAGGTATTAACTCAATATAGTTAGAGCAACTAGCTACTTTCATTTCCTTTAGTTATTTTAATTTTTAAATAGTATTGACCTAGAGTAACGTCACAGTACTCGGTAGGTGGGTATAAGATAGGTCATGATCCAATCTGACAAGTTCTGATTGGTCTATGTTAACACCGGTTCTAGGAATTTTCGCCGTGGGAAAATTCGCTGTCGGAATTTTTGCTGTGGGAATTTTTGCCGTAGGAAAATTCGCCGTGAGGAATACTCTCCGTGAAGAAGAAATTAAAGATGACATAACTATTCAAATACCTAGAAGTATTTCTAAAAAAATATAGATAATTATAAAGTAAACCAATTTGTTTAATAACTAATATAAGAATTTAAAATTGTAAATATTAATTGTAGGTGATTATGTAATATTGTTTATCTGATGAAACTATGATGCCAAAAATTTATGTTAACTGTTCATATATGCAATTTATTGGTTGACTAAATAGTCGAAGCTAATTTCTTTGTTAAAAAAATGTTCAGCAAAAATGAATAAGATCACTACATAGTGCGTGCTAGTCAGCTGTGTTTTGGCTAATCCTAGTCGGTTTGCATCACTTCCTCTTCTGTGTTTCCCCTATGTGTTTAATATTGTGAATTTAAGATAAAGCTTTTCTAATTATTGTACTATTCCGAGTTATTGATGGTTTCATACCTATCTAATTATTATTTTTTTTATTCGGTATTACATTGTACGGTTTAGCTACTTATTGAAATCTGAATTATTGTGCATGGCACAAATATTTCAAGGTAGTACACTGTTTATAATGCTACATTTAAAATATCTCTCTTGTGAGTGTATGCATTATCTCTAAACCAAAATTCCATTCTTTTCTATTTTAGAATCCATAAAAATATTCGTTGCTGTGATTGTAACGTAATATGGGAATAAATAGGAATATAATATGTTTAGTCATATATTATTATTTATATTATTTCCATATAGTTATTAACATACATAGAAATAAATATATTCAGTTACATTATTATTTAAATATTCCTTACGGCGAATTTTCCAACGGCGAATTCTCCGGTCACCGTTAACACCGACTACTGCTATGGTTCTTAGTCTAAATAATGTTTTTTTTCAGTATAATTTTCACAACTAATATAATTGGGTGAGGAATTTAACTGTCCCATCTTCAGCTTATTTTTTCTTTTCTCTAGCTTGTTTTTACTGAGAGCTAATTCTAATCTTTAACTAAAAATGTTTAACACTGCTTGCAGTTTTAAAGGTTAGCGCTAGGGTTATGCTCTTCAACTACGAGGTCTTAGATTTTTGTGTTAGGTAGATGCGTAGGCTTCATTTACTATCACCTCTTCATTTTCCTCTTTCATCCGTGAGTGCAGCCATTGGTGCTTGTGTCCCATTTCGTCACATTCCTTGGTAAGTGACTGCATTCACGGAGTAGCTTTTCTGCAGTGTTGCCAAGCAATTCCTTCAGTCACTTTCCTTTCTGATTGCTTGTACCAAGTCCTTTCTTTAATAATTTTTCGTATTCTGGTAGCTATGTGCTTTCTGAGACAACTGGAAACATTCCAAAAAATAAAGTTTAGTTGTGTACTGTAAAATTACTAGATAAGGAAAGATTTTAAAACTCGAATTATAGTAAAGGAGTAGCTATTTTTTCTATGAAAAATGATTTTATGTTTCCAAAGCTGATGTTCAACCTCAATAAATTGTAGATAGGCTTAATAGGACAAGTTACGAATTGTCGGACAGTTACGAAAAAAACAATATTATCATTAATATTTTATTTTAATGATTATATCATTTTTTCTTTTATGACCGAAGATGTGAAACTGACCGATAATTCGTAACTTTCTAATTCCCCCCCCCTCTTTTTTTCAGTGAGTGAAGTGCAAGGTTGGCAAATTTGTGATGGTAACATTTCCCCTCATCTCCCCATCCCTTTCTACCTCCTACAACCGAGGACATTCACCTGCATCTCCACCGCCACTTCCACCTTCTCCATTGGTAAGTCATACTTTTAAGGGAGTGGTAGTTAGGGCCATTAACGGCACAACTCAAAAATCATTCATTTTGGGTGACATACAAAGTCTTGTTGAGAAATAACCAATCTATACTATTATGTTATTAATATAATTTTCTAACTTGAGAAAAAAATATTAATACTTTAATGATGAGTTAAAACTTCAGGTCATCATTTTGATGAAACCTCTTTTGAGTTATCTGTAAGAGGTTAAAAGCATAAAAAATAGTTTGTATGTTCATTCATAGCTGAGTTGCTGAATAAACGGTTGTGATTCATATGATCAGGCAAATTTCAAATTGTAATAATATAAATATTTGTAATTGTAAAGACTAATCCTTCATTTCCTACATTATTTAATTCGTATTGAATAATCAACATAAATTTAAATTTATAAATACCTGTTTAAATGGTCTCACCTTCTTACCGAAAAAGTTTTGCAAGGATAACAAAATTTTATGTCATCAAATTAATGTTGCCAAATCCCATAACCTAAAGAAAATTACTGACTGATTGCATAAACAAATAGTGGGGATTATACTTAACATGTCCATGACAAGTTTGGTACAGAAATATTGTTCAATTAAAAATGGCAGAGTTTTACAATATGAATAATATTGCGTGATCAAACGATCACGCATTTTATGAAAGGGTTAAATTCATTGTATGATGAATTTAAATGTTGACAGAAATTAAAAAGGCGTCCAGTGGAGAATGAACATTTTTGAGATATGCCGTTAATGAAATTAATGAGGTAGCTAACTACAGAAACAGTATGATAATTTAACTTAAAGAATTGTTTATATTTTCTTAGAACTTTCTGTCAGTATTTTATAATTCTTTGACATTTTCTTAAATTTATTTCAAAATTACACCTATACTGTAGCTAGCTTATAGAATCTAGAACTAATCAGCAGAAAGATAAAAAGTTTGTATTCTTCTAAAAATTTCAAGCATGTAGCTTTACAACTGTCATTTCATACAAAAAACCTCATCTATGTGACCATATCTAATTGCAATCAAGCTTATCCCAATCCTAATAATAAAGGAGTAATTTCTCATTCACCAATCATAGGATTCTAAATACGATTCTCCAGTGTCAATATTATTAGCTGAAATGAAGTCCAGCTCTATACCCAGGGTATGATTGTTGTTGGTATCATTTCACCTGTAACTTCATTGGTACTTTATTTTAGTCCAGCTCTATACCTAGGGTATGGTTTGGGTTCGTGTTTATAAAAAGTATAATAAACATGCATAGTTAATTTAGCTTAAGTATAATTGAATGCTTTCTCAGTTTTAATATTAATTAATAAAATATTTTGATATTTAATGAAATTTTAATATATAAAAAAAAAAACATTTAATGCCATTGTTTCCTAATCAAATTTGGAATGTCCATGGATTATTGTTGAATAATTTACCTAGAACCAACAATAACATCGAAGCTTATCGTAACGCATCTTGCTTGTATCCAAACATACGGAAATTCATAGATCCATTGAAAAAGGAAGAAAGTCTAGCTGCAACAAAGAAAATGCAGGTTTAATGCGGTGAGCCATTTCATGGGAAAGAAGTACAGAGACGCTACTGTAAAGCTTCAAAATATTGTAAAACGATACAATTCAGACTATAAATTATTGTTTTTAAAAATCGTTGCCCACAATATGTTGTATTAATTTTTACTATACTATGAACTAATTTAAACCTTCGTGTTTAAAGCTTATTTTACCATGTTAGACGTAGGCAAACCTTTGTTTGTAAAAAATCTTATTTCTTAGAGTATGCCAAATTTTCATTGTTCAACACTTAGTGGGAGCGCATTAAGTGTTATTTAAAATTTTAAAATATTTTATTAATTAACCTTTAAACTGATGAAGCATTCAATTATACATAAGCTATATTACCTATGCATGTTTATTATACTCTTTGTAAACACTGACACAATTGACCGGACACCGATTGTTGTTGGTATCATTTCACCTGTAACTTCATTATTACTACACCGATTTACCTACTTGATTTCAGTTTAAAATGGAAGAGTAGATGCATCTTTATATTGCCCGAACATTTTAAATTATTTTCTAGATGTTGGGGTATTGGGGATAATTTAAATTATTACGTGTCTGCTGTCCAATTGTTTTAGATGTTCAGATAACATTTTCAAAAAGTAAAATATTTCCTACTATTGCTAGTTCTGTGAATTTATTTCATGGTAAATGATTAAATTAATTATCAATAACTAAATTTTTTTGGCAGGTTTCCAGTTGTCAATTGTGGTGAATTTCTCATCCGATTACCAAGTGAGAAAAAGTTTCCCAATCACCTTCACGAGGTGAAAAAGACATTCACCTTCCATCTGTGCCATGAAATATGTTGGTGAGTCTATTGCTTAACTTTCAATCAAAACAGTTAACAAGTAGCTACCTACAACAGTTTGCACAGTCAAGTTTCAGGTTTCTAGCATTATCGTAGCTACTTTGTTTTCTAGAAATATTTTAAATTATAACTTAACGCCTTATCGTTGTGCTAAAACTGTTTGTGCGAAAGATATTATTATCTTGTCGCCACCTGTAATCTTGCTGCAAATATTGTTTCTGATTTTTAAATTGAATACTGAAAACTAAGTTTAACCTGAGTTAACTTTCTCAAAGTCAAGGCTATGAATAGCTTATAAACTTTTTATTGTTGAATGGAATCTTATATAAGCAATATATTTTAAATCAAAATTTAATTTCTAGTGTCTTGTAGAATGTTCTAGAACAATCTAGAAATCTTTCAAAGGTGTTCCAGAGTATTAAATTCTATTTTTTTTTTTTACAGATTTACATTAATGATACTCACATTTCAAGTACTGTACCATCATTTATTTATTTGAATTATGTTAGCTAACTGCTAAAATTTACTCGACTATTTGATTTCTGTTGATATATCTGAAATAGGATTGTTATTTTTTTTTTTATTATAGCTACCCTCTCCCCTGTTTTTAAAGTTGTGAAAATATTTATATATAAACTAACTCCTGTTACCAAAGAATTGATTATATTTATAATTTAGTTCTTTCGTTTTAATAATTCCACTAAATAGCTTAGATTTTGCCTTTAACTTTAATAATAACTTTAATTAGTATATTATTATTATCCGAAGGTTTTAATTGAAAAAAAAAAAAGAATAAAAAAGTTTATTTACTTCCTGTACAACATAATAAAGATAAGTTAGCGCTACTGTTCAGACTATATCACATTTTCAAACTTGACTACCATTTACAATGGATGCTTTTAACGTTAAACAATATACAGTTTAATAGTTTACAGAATCTTTTCCTGGTTTTAGAGAGCGACGCACAAATACAACTTAAGACTTAGTTTGTACATAGTTAAAATCCATATAAAGGGTCGTACACACGTAGGGATTTTAAGTCTTTCCACCAGACTTTTTTTTAGCTAAACTTCTACTTTTTCCACGAGAATAAGAAAACTGTATAATTATTATTTATTTTAATTGGTATCCATGATACCTGAAAGGCAGGTATCTTGGATACCAACCAAAATAAATAATAATTATATAATTTTTTCTTATATTCTCGTTGAAAAAGGAGGAGGAGCTTAGCAAAAAGTCTGGTGGAAAGACTTAAAAAAACTCCACGTGTGTACGGCCCTTTAGATATTTCTTCAATCTTGTTCAATTACCAAAAAATTTCTAAACAAATACGAAGACTGTGACTAGATAAAGAAATTTCGATAAGAATTTTAACATTAAAGATTATCTGTCTTTTAGAAAAGCTATACATTTAAGACTAGAGAGATATGCAACACAAAACACCGATACAGAATAAATACCTTACACTACACAGTCTAATTGTGGTAAAAATATAAAATGAAGTTCAAGACTAAAAAGATTTTAAAAATTCCGTACGAAGGCGAGATAGAGAAAAACCTACCACAGTAGCTAATATTTTCCTATTTTATGAACAACTACTCAGTAGAACTTTCTTTGGATAAGCAATGTTACCGTTACACGGTCTGCACGTGACTGACGTTACCATCACGTCTCGAAGTGGCTGTAGATACACGTGACGTAGTTATACACAGTTTGCCAGTTGGGTCTCTCTGACGTCATCATATCGTCAACGTCCTGAAAAAAATAGTCAGATGAATATATGCCATAGGGTAAGTTACGAATTATTGGACAGTTCCACATCTTCGATCAAATAAGACAAAAATATAACCAATTATTAAATTTCAGGTATCATGGATACAAATTAAAATAATCAGGTATAATATTTTTTATTTTCTTATATGAACGAAAATGTGGAGATGTCCGAAAATATCTAACTAATCCTAATATATTTTATACATAAATTTGAGCTAGAAGTGAGTGTTATAATGTAGCTACGATAACATCCAATGTTACTTCATTTAAATACAGGGTTTAGCCTCTTACCTACATTTATTATTTAATAAACTTATAAATAAAATAAAAAGCATCTACATTAAAAAACGATAGTTTGGTAAAATAAAAACAATTTTAAAATATAATTCACGAATTAGAGAACCATTTTTTATGCCTGGCTATCATGTGTCTATAGTGAGACTCACCAGAGTGGACGTAATTCCGACACTCTCTGCAGCTTTGAGTGCTGTCTCGAAGTTGGCTCTCTTGTCCCCGTAGTTGAGAGCCCTGTAGTTGATCTTCTCGGGAATGTAAGTGTCTAGTATGGCGCAGAGAGCCAGTCCATCATTCCAACTAGAGGAGAAATTCGTGATGTCAACCTGGGAAAGAAATCAAGGATATTAGAAATAGGACAAAATATTATCACAGTGAAGGGTAAAACTAACAACCTCTTATTGCATTGAAAAAAATTATATACAGATATTAAATGAAAATCAATGATTGTATGTAGCTATAGGAAAGAATTTGAACAATTCTTTAACAGATCCAAGTCAAACAATTTCACCATTAGGGCAAAGTTAACTTCACGCTAATCATGTTTAATTACCACACCAATGACATTAACATCTCACCTGACTGTAGCCTAGCGTTTGGTTCTGGCACCATTTCAGTAGCGCGTTCCTCTTAGACCCTCCACCATGAGCTAGACGTGCTAACGGGTCCTTCTTGTCCACACTCAGCTACGGATTGAACGAGCAGTGAGAAACAAATTAAAAGAATAGTTATCGATATTATTTTCTACGAGAATAATAATTAACCTTTTATTGTAAGTAACATAAGTTTGTCATACTCGTTAGATGAAATAGAATGTTGAAAGGTTAATTCATTTTAAAGTTATCAGTGGGTAGGTAGAGACTTCAATGTTCAAATTTTTAACCAAATAAATTCTTTAAATAAAAAATGTAAATAATTACTTAAAGAAGACATTGATGATTCTAGTAAAAGGGTAGTGACCAGTAGATGTGTTTCAAAACCCAGCAACTCTATGGGAGATGACGGACAGAAAGCTACTGCATGCTGTACCTAGCAGTTCAATATGAGCTTTTCTATGAACTATAAATCAAGTAAGTATCTAACGATGACGGTAAGAAAGCTACTGCGTGCTGTACCTGAGGGTAGTTGGGGCGGCGTATCTCCACCTTGTGACTGAGGATGGAAATTGGTTTGCTTTTGCCCTCAGTCAACTGAGACATCTTGACAGTGTCAGGCAGATTGGCGGTGGGGGAGGAGGGAGGAGCGGGGGAGAGTTTGGGGGTGGTGGAAGGAGGGGAGGACACCCCACTGGGGGTGGAGGAGGAGTTCTGAATGGAGCGGAGGGGAGAGAGTGGAGTCATGGCTCCACCGGTGGAAGACTTGCTTTGAGATTCTTTCAGGGGGGAAGTGGTGGAGATGGGGCTGATTAACACACCCTTGGGGGGAGGGAAGAGGATTGCATTAGTAAAATTAATAGGATAGATATAATATATAATAAAATAATGAATATAAGAGGAACAAATCAACTAACACTTCATTGTGCAAAGTAACAATTACCTGATGAGAATTGAATACATTTTGATAGTTTATTATTAATTTAAAAAACGTTTAAAACGCATGAAGATACTAAAATATATCTTAGACACACTTCTATACTGGCAGATAAAACGCTGCGTTTTTACCGTTCACTTTACGCCTCTTTAATTAGTCACGGTAGTAAAATGAATAGAAAGCTGCTGTCTATAGCTACTAGCGTTTATACCGCTTTCCATTCATTTAACCCTGGCGTAGCTAACTGAGTTTGAGTTTAAAAAAAAATGCCAATGGAATTATCATCCGATGTATAATTTTCATCAGGTCAGTGTGACTTTAGCATAAAAAGTCAATTGGCAAACTGTCAGATTTCTCACTTCAGGATCTGGTCGTTTGGAAGTCAATCCACCAGTAGGTTGGGAAGTCTTCCTGACAGGATGGGGAATGCTGGCAGGAGTCTCAATGGTGCTGGTGCTGGCAGAGCGTCCACCAGGTCTTCCTGTGAGGGTGGTGGGTGTGGTGACTGAGCTGGTAGTGGTGCTGACAGTCGTGCCAGCAGTTGAGGTACTCTCCAGACTCTCTATCAGAGACTTCACTCTACTGTCAGCTCTTGACAGCTTTCTGGTAGAGTTGCCGCCTGACAGCAGAGAGGCTGACGGACTGTTATTCACTGACTTTGCACCTGGTGGAATGGGGAGAGAGAGAGAAGAGAATTAGTAATTAATTAGTTGACAGTGTACTTAATTGACTAAAATTGTACTTAACTACCAAAGAAGACTTACTTTTTCAACATGAAATTGATTCAAAATTATACTAGAGAAGGATAAGTTCCGATATATCAGTCGGTTCTACAGCTCCGACCATATATGAAAAAATTTAACAGTAGCTATAGCTAATAGTCGAATAATAATCATTATATTTTTTTTCTGATATGATCGAAAATGGAAATATACACAAAATGGAAATTCCCTTAACTTTCTTTTCAAGATATATATAGCTAACTGAAATGAAGCCTAACAATACACAGTGAATATAATTGACATCTTTTTCGAGTTAGTGGACTACACACCATTGACTTTTCTCTCCAGCATTGTGACTTTGTGTTTGAGAAGAGAGTTCTCCTGAGTTATTTTCTCTAGACTACTCATTGCCTCAGTCTTGAAGTCATTAGCCACTCGTACAGTGGTGAGTAAGTCACACTGGAACTGCTCCCACTCAGAAACCTGCCGTGGGAAAATAGAAAATATATGTAACTGCAGAAATTAAGGGAGATCTTTTTTAAATTCAATACTAGCTATTGTCTTGAAAAAAAGTTTCCAAACTAACATTTAAACTCCTCCCAACCAACCTGCTTATCAAACTCCTCTTTCTGTTGTGTTCTCAGTTGCTCCACATTTTGTTTCTCCTCCAAAGTGTTGTCTAATTTCTTCTGCAGATCCGAGAGAGCAGTCTTCAGTTCCCTTTTGTTCTGTAGGTGTCGCTGTGACGTCAGTTTGGCGTCAGCGAGAGCTGACTCTGCCGTCGCGATCTGAAGAGACAGGAGAAACAATTCAGTAGGGGGTTTCGACCAAAAGAAAATTAAATACAAGGGAATCGAAGAAGCAGAATAGCATCCAGAACCACTATTTCAATGCAGTAACGCATTTCATTAAGTTTTCATTCTTCAATTAACATTTAAAGTTTTGCATGCCAACGAAAAGATAAAAAACATACGGAATTTACCAGTTAGTTCAATAATTTCCCAATGAAATGAAGTAAAGATTATAGAGTTCGTTCCTCATGTAAATTCCCTATAGTCTTTAGTTACAGCGCCAGAGAATTACTCGTCTAGATGATATACTGACAAGGCATTAATGACTAGGTGTTAAACCATATCACCACATTAGAGTGGCTAGCTCCTCTCACCTGCTGCTGCAGTCTCCTCTTCTCCTCTTTTATCCTTTCATTGAGAGCACTAGCGTCATTGATGCCATGGCGGGCATTATCTTTAACCTCCTTGAGTCTCTCCTCCAAAACACCAACAGTCTCCTTCATCCTCTCAGCTTCCCTAGCAGCAACATCCTGCTTCTTTAGGAGCTCCTCCACCTGCTCCTCCAGTCTCAGTTTCTCAGCCCTCACCACCTCCAGTACTTCCCCCACACTCCCTCCACCCACTAGCCGTCCCTCCAGCTCACCAATCTTCTCTTTGGCGTTGGTGAGAGCCGTTTCCAGACGCGTCTTCTCCAGCTCCAGCCCCTTGACTGTGTTTTGCAGCTCGTTGGCGGTGGCTTCGGCGGCGGCTTTACCGGCGCTACTACACTCCACTAACGACTCCAAAGACTTCATCCTGTCTCTGTACATCTGTGAGTCTTGCATGGAGCGCTTTTCAGCCATAGCGGCTGCGTTCTTCTGAGACTGAAGATCCTCCTGCATCATCACCAGCCTCTCTCTGTCGTCTTCAACACTCTTCAGCAGCTCCATCAGTCTCTGGGTACTGACGCAGTTGGAGACAGAGTGAGAGTTCTCAGAGTGCTGAATGACTAGTTGCTTCAACGTCTGGTTCTGTTTCCTGGTGTCTGTGAGCCTCTCCGTTTGCTGCGTCAGTGACTCCAAGAGCACCTGCTTCTCCTCCTGCATGGTGTGTATCTCCGCCATGCTCTCAGCGAGCTGTTCCCTCAGGTCATCCAGCTCCTGGAGGGTGGCCTGTAGCTCCTCATTGGTGCAGTAGTGCGTCTCCTCCATCTGCATGATTCGGTCTTGCAGACAGGCAACTGAGACTTCACTGGAGGAGCTCTTGTTGTCCCAGTCTCCCACGGTGGCGCCGGTGGTGCTGCGCTCCCCCCACGAGCCCCCCTTCATGAGGGCTTCCTTCTCCTGGTCGGAGAGGCGAGAGGAGTTAAGGGAGCCACCCAAGTGGAGCAACTGGTTGCGGAGAGAGCGGTTCTCCTCCACCAAATCATCCACTCGATCTGAAACAAAAATCTCATGAGACATCTACTTTGAAAAATATAGCAATGTCTATCGAAATGTTTTTTTTTCTGTTTCTTACAAAATAAATCCATTAGGAATATATATAAATAATCAGTTTCTATTGCGAAAATTCAATTGAATAATAATTAAAAAAATAGGGTAAGTTCGAGTTATTGGACGGCTCCACATTTTCTAGCATGTACGAAAAAAATGTAATTACTAATCAACTTATTTTGATTGGTATCCAATTACAATTATTTTTTATCAAATGATCGAAAATGTGGAACGGTCCAATAACTTACAACTTCCCCTATATCGCTAATACTATTCATCACTCACTATCAGATGGGGCGGTGTGTTTATTTTCCCCACCAGGGGGGTGACTGATGGGGGTGCTGGTGGCAGAGGCTCCCCCCACACCCCTCTTGGAGTTGTCTTCATCGCTAGTGTGACCCTCTTTCTCGCGCAGCTTCCTGAAAGAAAGAAAGAAAAAAACATTAGTAGTGGAACATGAAGGAGTGAACTAAATTTATTTTTGAGAAAGTTAGTTGGAAGACGAATATTTCACAATAAAAAAAAATCACAATTATATATACAACACAAAACTGGAGAGAAATTTTTAATAGCTATAGAAAAATTCAAAGACTACATCAATAGTAATATTATATAATAGATAAATTTCTTCCGATTTTCAATACAGGTTAACGAGAACAGGAAAAATATATAAATGTATATCGCTTCATGGCACATGCCACGCCTTGCGAGTCTCCGATAATTATCAGTACGATGAGACAAAACCGACATGACACTGTGGAACCAATTGATGTACAGTTAGACAGTGTCACTTTAGATACAGGGCACACAGTTACCAAACACATGTACACTAGACAGGATACGCGTTATTAATTAGTTATTTTACGGAATAACACGAATGTTTGATGGTGAACTGGGGTAAGGTACGAATTATCGGTCAGTTCCACAACTTCAGCCATATCAGAAATAATACGATATAATAACTATAGACTTCATACTTACATTTTAATTGATATCGATAATTCGTAACTTACTCAATAGAAACAACAAAAAAAATGCTTATTTAATTAAAAATCTTCAAAGAAATGAAGATTAAAGAAAATCAACGGAGTAAGTAGCTAC
>CANNZV010002646.1:23-89679 GCA_947561585.1 Caprella mutica | reverse complement strand
CAGAGAAAAGAGTCACTGTGATGATGTACTATCAGAGAAAAGAGTCATTGTGATGATGTACTATCAGAGAAAAGAGTTCACTGTGATGATGTACTGTCAGAGAAAAGAGTCACTGTGATGATGTACCATCAGAGAATTAGTCACTGTGATGATGTACTATCAGAGATAAAGAGTCACTGTGATGATGTACCATCAAGAAAAGAGGTCACTTGGATGATGTACCATCAGAGAATTAGTCACTGTGATGATGTACTATCAGAGAAAAGAGTCACTGTGATGATGTACCATCAGAGAATTAGTCACTGTTGATGATGTACTATCAGAGAAAGAGTCACAGTGACTCTTTCTCTGATAGTACATCATCACAGTGACTCTTTTCTCTGATAGTACATCATCACAGTGACTCTTTTCTCTGATAGTACATCATCAGAGTGACTCTTTTCTCTGATAGTACATCATCACAGTGACTTTTCTCTGATAGTACATCATATCAGTGACTCTTTTCTCTGATAGTACATCATCACAGTGACTCTTTTCTCTGATAGTACATCATCACAGTGACTCTTTTCTCTGATAGTACATCATATCAGTGACTCTTTTCTCTGATAGTACATCATCACAAGTGACTCTTTTCTCTGATAGTACATCATCACAGTGACTCTTTTCTCTGATAGTACATCATCAGAGTGACTCTTTTCTCTGATAGTACATCATCACAGTGACTCTTTTCTCTGATAGTACATCATCACAGTGACTCTTTTCTCTGATAGTACATCATCACAGTGACTCTTTTCTCTGATAGTACATCATCACAGTGACTCTGTTCTCTGATAGTACATCATCACAGTGACTCTTTTCTCTGATAGTACATCATCACAGTGACTCTTTTCTCTGATAGTACATCATCACAGTGACTCTTTTCTCTGATAGTACATCATCACAGTGACTCTTTTCTCTGATAGTACATCATCACAGTGACTCTTTTCTCTAATAGTACATCATCACAGTGACTCTTTTCTCTGATAGTACATCATCACAGTGACTCTTTTCTCTGATAGTACATCATCAGAGTGACTCTTTTCTCTGATAGTACATCATCACAGTGACTTTTCTCTGATAGTACATCATATCAGTGACTCTTTTCTCTGATAGTACATCATCACAGTGACTCTTTTCTCTGATAGTACATCATATCAGTGACTCTTTTCTCTGATAGTACATCATCACAGTGACTCTTTTCTCTGATAGTACATTATCACAGTGACTCTTTTCTCTGATAGTACATCATCACAGTGACTCTTTTCTCTGATAGTACATCATCACAGTGACTCTTTTCTCTGATAGTACATCATCAGAGTTACTCTTTTCTCTGATAGTACATCATCACAGTGACTCTTTTCTCTGATAGTACATCATCACAGTGACTCTTTTCTCTGATAGTACATCATCACAGTGACTCTTTTCTCTGATAGTACACACTGTATAAGAGGATATAGAGATCTGTCATATGACTTTTAGTTGATAGGCTTCTTATCAGTGCTGATATGCATGTCTAGATAACAAGTTACTATTGGGAAACTACTTCCTGTTATTCGGTACAGATATGCCTTGTGTTTAGAAAATACATATCTTGTTATTGTGCTGTGATTGATAAGGTATAAGGTATGTTAGCTATAATGGTATATGTTAGTATACACTGTGGTGAAACATTCTGCTGGAATGGCCTTATCAGGAGATTTAGATGTAGCTAAACAACTTTATTGTAATTAATTAGGTTTGGTTCAGCCAAACAGTTAAAAAGTGTGATAGATTTATTTTTTCTTGAATTGAAACTAAAAAGCGGATTTTTTTTTATAATTTAACAAAAATATTTCAGCTTATAATTTAGATGAATTTATATCTAACTTCATTAATATCACAACTTTCAGAATATAATGTTTCATTAAAATTAATAAAGAAACAATTTTTCCGTTTAAAAGATATACAAGGATTATATTTTTGGCAGTTCCTTATTTCTATTACATAAATACTGCTCGACCTACTATTTTGATAGTACATTATACTGTGTAACAAATAAGTAAATCACTCTCTCTAATTAAGTAGAAGATACCTGTCTCATTAAATATAATGATGTAACACTTAATTCCTCTGTTTATTAGAGAACCTTTTATTCTCTTCTCAAATTCTCACATTCGTAGAATGAGGTTAGTTCTGAGTTATTGAACGGGTCCACATTTTCGGTCATAATTTTATTTTTTATATTTAACTCTTATTTTTCATTCGTATCATGGATACGATTTAAAATAACACGATACAAAAAGGTATCATGGATACCAAATAAATGGCGAGTTAAAATGTTAAATTCTATACTTTTTTATGATCGACAATGTGGAACTGTTCGATAACTCGGAACTTACACTATACGTGAAGATTTGTAACTGTGAGTCATACGCTTTAAAAACCTGTTGCCAGACACTGCCACCTAGAAGCTGCATTCTCTTCACCTGCCACATGTAAATATAACTATAAATGTAGGTACACTGTTTTTTTTCCAAATAATTCTAAATTCCCAATATCGAAATAATTATATTTCAATTTCCTTTAAAAAAATCACATTTTTTTTATTAGAAAAAAATATAACTTTTAAACTTTTAATGTCCCAATAGGACATAAACAAATATATCTTCATTACTAAACATATATTACTTCACACAAGTTTGTAATGAATACATATTGTAACTATTTTTAAAACCTATTTAATCTACCTTCTCAGAAGTAACTTCTCTGAGTAACAGGTAGTACGTTAGTTACTTTGTTAGCCGATAGTCCTGGCAGTGGTGCCGGCTATCTAAGTTGCGGAAATACTCTATACTAACATTCCTCTCTCTCTCTTTCTTGGTATTTCTCTTTTTGAAGTCTGCCTACAACCTCTTAGTTATAAAGTATTAGGTTGATAAGACTACTGAGTTTATACTGGTTCCTCTGGTAACTAATAGTAACTACTTTCAACTTCCGATGTCACCATCAGGAAATTGGTCAATAACTGGTTAGGGCATTGCGTCATGGAGAGAGTTGAGTCACTGTCCAGCAGTGAGGGGAAGTCACTGCAGTCACTGTGGTGATGGTAAAGTCACTGTAGAGATGGTAAAGTCACTGTAGAGATGGTAAATTCACTGTAGAGATGGTAAATTCACTGTAGAGATGGTAAAGTCATTGTAGAGATGGTAAATTCACTGCAGAGATGGTAAAGTCACTGTAGAGATGGTAAATTCAATGTAGAGATTGTAAAGTCACTGTAGAGATGGTAAATTCACTGTAGAGATGGTAAAGTCACTGTAGAGATGGTAAATTCACTGTAGAGATTGTAAAGTCATTGTAGAGATGGTAAAGTCACTGTAGAGATGTAAAGTAACTGCAGAGATGGTAAATTCACTGTAGAGATGGTAAATTCACTGTAGAGATTGTAAAGTCACTGTAGAGATGGTAAATTCACTGTAGAGATTGTAAAGTCACTGTAGAGATGGTAAATTCACTGTAGAGATTGTAAAGTCACTGTAGAGATGGTAAATTCACTGTAGAGATGGTAAAGTCACTGTAGAGATGGTAAATTCACTGTAGAGATGGTAAAGTCACTGTAGAGATGGTAAATTCACTAGAGATGGTAAAGTCACTGTAGAGATGGTAAAGTCACTGTAGAGATGGTAAAGTCACTGTAGAGATGGTAAAGTCACTGTAGAGATTGTAAAGTCACTGTAGAGATTGTTAAGTCACTGTAGAGATGGTAAAGTCACTGTAAAGATGTTAAAGTCACTGTAGAGATGGTAAAGTCACTGTAGAGATGTTAAAGTCACTGTAGAGATGGTAAAGTCACTGTAGAGATGGCAAAGTCACTGTAGAGATGGTAAAGTCACTGTAGAGATGGTAAAGTCACTGTAGAGATGGTAAAGTCACTGCAGAGATGGTAAAGTCACTGTAGAGATGGTAAAGTCACTGCAGTGATAATAATATTAAAGGTTTTAGTGATGAATAATAATTAGTTTCTTTACCGTGTATGTATTCTAGTCTGTCTGTCCTATGCAAGGGGGTTTGATATTCCTCGATGTTTTTAAATTTACTTCACAGTATAGTGGTACCATTTCAATTATCTGTTTTTGGGTTTGAACGTTATAAATAATTGCAGTTGCACAATTATAATAGATGTGTTTATTTGACTATTTTTTTCATTATTTAAATCACAATTATATTGATTATAACTTTTATTTATCAAATTTAAGATTAATTTAAATCAGTAAATACGTTTCCAAATTGTCGTTGTCCTCCATAAAACCAACAAATTTGTTAAATGATAATCTCGTATTGTGAGTTTGTTAGACATGAAAATATAAAAACTGTGGTTGAACTATCATAAATCTACGGATAAATATCCTAAGATTCGATTTACCAACATAGGATATTTTAGTGAAATTCATATATTAACCAAAATTAATTAATTGAATTCATTTAACTGTATTTGGATTTTCAAAATATAATAAATAGTGAAAAATTATGGCCATTTATTGGTTAATTGGTTTTTCGTGATTTTGTTATATTTCCTTTTATAATTGTTCGATTTTATTATTTTAAAAATTGATTTCAAAAAGTGAATTAAATTAATATATATTAGTTAGAAAATTTGAATTAATAAATTTTTTAATTATTTGTATATCTAGAGAATTTTATTCTCTCTTCTGCATCAAACATTTTAAATTACTTCAATTATTCAAAATTCTTTTATAATCAGCAGTTCATGTACTTCAACCATGATAATTAGGGTTGTGACAATATGCTTTTAAAATCATAGATCTTAAGAATATCACAGACGAAATGAAATGGTATCGAATGCTATATACCGCTGGTGTAGAACCATTCAATACTCTTTAATTCTCACCGTCTGTAACATTTTCGGGATCTATGATTTTAAACGCATATTGTCACCACCCTACTGATAATAAATTGACTATCTCCACTCACCCTAATTACCTATAATAATATCTTAAGTAAGTAATTAGTATAAAGTTTTCTAATCATTATCACCGGCAGAATTAGAGGTGACAATTAAGATATATATTTTTTATCTTTAAAAAGGAAACTGGTATCTTTTTCTTAAGAGCTAATTATCAATATATCTACAGATACAAAACTAGGGCCAAACTATTAATTAGCGGTACTGTCTTATGCCGTTAATAGTGTCGTTAAATGATAAAAACAATGATAGGGTGAAGCAACAATTTTTCAAATGCGAGTTATACACCTGATGGAAATTTCAATATGTTATTAATATAAAAAACGCATAAAGATACTGAAATGAATATCATGTAATTAAAATAACTGCTAATTTTAAAAATGATGAGTCTTATTTAATAAATTCTTTTGAAATAATAGAAAAGGTTTCTTCTATATAGATTATATATCATGGATATAGAATATGTTTATTTTTAGTTTTCTAGTTATAGACTATAAAAATAGACAATCTGAAAGGACATGTTAAACCAATGACATACTACAAATATTTTTAATCAATATATGAATGATTAAAATGTGTTAATTTCCTGATAAATTATGACATCTTCTTCCGTCCTAATAAATGTCATTATATATCTTTATCTTTGGGACTATCTTTGTATAAGTTAATTTAAAATCTATCAGTTTGGCCTAATGCTATTCGTACAGGAAAGTTCATGATGTTTATTGGGTGTTTCCGTCCATTTTATTGTATTTCTACACATGTCTTCCACTCTGATACTATAGGGCAAGTTACGAATTATCGATCAGTTTCACATCTTCGGTCATATAAGAAAAAACAATATAATAATTATCATTTATTTTTTGTTTTAATTGGTATCCATGATACCTGCAGGTATCATGGATACAATACAAATTAAGTGATAAATATTATATCGTTTTTTCTTATATGACCGAAGATGTGAAACTGACCGATAATTCGTAACTTGCCTTTAACAATGAAACTGAATTTGTTAAGAAATCTATGAACGGACAGACATAACCTCAATTAATATAGTGTTTATTAAATGCATTTACATACTCACGACAGAGTTGTTTGTTATAGTGAATAATTTAAATCCTAATTCTAACTACTATGTAATATAGCTAGGTATACATCCCACAATAATGATAGTAGAAGTAGACTGTTTAAAATATTGCCCCGACGCTTTTGTTTATTGAAGTACAATCAGAAATCTCTAGCTACTATCAAGTCAGAAGTCTATTTGAGAAAAATGGTATTTTTAGCTTGAATTATTATGTATGTAACTTCATAAGAAATTATTTTAATCTTCTATACTAATAATTTCCCTCGTGTGTTTATTTATTTGGTGTCCGCTTTTACAGGACGGGTAATAAACATGAAGAATGTAACTATGATACGCACGGGAATGTATTGACTTGATATTTAAATTTCCATGTTTTTATTCAATTTTTAAATGTATTTTATCTATAAAATAAATTAGACTATGCAGAAAATTTAACTTCAATTGAATTCGTTAAAAGTGACCTAATAACGGGTTATAAATTGGTATCGATAATGACCCGTTATTTTAAACGGGAAGGTACACTAGTGAATTTATAATTCAAAAATTTATCGAAGGTAGGTAATTTAGATATGATTTTTTTTTCAATTTTGAACTCATTTTATTTTCTGAACTCTCGAATGTTTGGAGTCTACCGATCAGCTGTGGTAGAACACCTTAATTGACTAACCTGTTAAAGAACATGCTTGGCAACCGATTGTTGCAGAACTGTTGCAAGTATTGAGGTTACTTCTAAAAAGATAAACATCATCACTTTGACCTGTATTTAATGGTCAGAATGACATGAATTTGTTATAGGTCATACTGAGTGAAACCATAAGGCATACATTTTTCTCATATCATTTTTTAATTTTTCAATAAAATTAATAAAACTAATAAAAAAAAATTGATAATAAAAATGTATATTTGAACCTATGACAACCAGTTCAGTTTCACTATAACTATATTATATTACTATCACTATATCTATATTATCAAAAAGTTATATATACTCAACTATAGAAGTTTTTTTTTACTTCTATAGTTTTCATATACTATCTATGAATAAATATTAATAATATACAAAAAATTTATATACAAAAACATACTTGATTATTATACAATAATTCATGTCACCATTCATTCATTTACTTCCATAGAAATAGCATAATACTACATGCATTCTTTCAGTATTTATTGTTTTATTATGCAAAGAAGACTACCGCTACAATGCCTTTATTCCACATAGCATAACAGTTCCAATCAAGCATATCCAATTGGTGTTGGTAAACAGCAACTCATAAAGCATGGTTAGGAGTAATGCACTGAAGTGCCCTCACATTGTACACACGTAATAAAAAGACAATAAATACTGCGTCAATGAATTAGGGTAAGTTTCGAGTTATCAGTCCGCTCCACATTTGCGATCATTTTTTTATTAGTTAACTTTTATTTTAATCCAGGATACCTGCAGGTGAATAGGAATTAAAATTGAATAATAATAATTTTCTTTCTTGGATGATCGTAAATGTGGAACTGTCCGGTAACTCGTAACTTACTGTTAATAGTAATATTTAAGTAAGGGACTTATTTTGAGATTAATTTATAAAGGAGAGTTTAGTAGAAAATAACATACATATATTTTTCTATAGTTGAGAATATTCTTATTAATTAAAAATAATATATTTATATTTAAGATTTATTGAATGTAATTTCGACTCGTTTGTCATTTTCTAATTTAAAATTCTATTTTTCAATAATTTCATAATACTCAAAACACAAAGAGTTTATTTTGATTAAAAGATGACTATTTTTAATTTTAGCTTTTTATCAATCATGATATTATTCAATTCTGATTAAAAAAAATTTCTATATATTTTTTTATAATACTTATATATATTTTAAAAGAAATTAAGTGACACCATATCTAAATAGTGTAATTTTTATCCTTATAATACTTTATATATATTTTAAATCACTGAAGTGACACCATATCTAATAGGTGTCAGTTTCCATTGTATATTCATCCACATTGTACAAACTTTAAAAAAATGAAGCGTTACTGATATGAGTTCAGTTATTTACCTTTATTGGTCTAATCACATCATTAGTACACGTCCTCCTCTTTATCCTAATAACTATTTACCTAACCATGCCTAATTGACTTTAACGGATGAAATACTATTTAGAAAAATAGAATAAATTTGTAATATAGTAAAATGATTCTTTATTCAGTGTAAAATTATTAGTTTCATATTATTTTAACTAGTACGCTACATGTTGCGCATTCGTTGAAAGTTCAATGAATATATTGGGTTTAAGATTATGTTCAAATATATACTTATAAATACAATATATTTAATTTATCAAAATTTATATTTCTTATCTTCAGGGTGAAAACTCAACTATATTTTCGATTAATAATTTTAGTTTGACCCCCGTATCAATGATACTGCAGCAAATTATTAGTTTTTCTTTTCAATTTGTGTTTCTTTGATTTTTTAATTTACACCAACTTTATGAGGCGCTGTTGATAGAATGACTGTTTAACTCATTTTGTGACACACAGACAGACGCGGCTCTTATTATATAGTAAAAATAGATAAATATTAATTATTCACAATAAAGTTAACTATGTGGTTGATATTTTTATTTTAAGTTAAAGTATATTTTTATTTATATTACTTTTAGTGAATGGACACTAGTTTAGCACAAGTAATTTTTTTTCCATAATAGTGTCATTTATAATCAATCATCTAGGCCATAGGGTAAGTTCCGAGTTACAGGACGGTTTCACATTTGCGATATAAAAACGACCTAGCTTTTATTTCAATTATTACAAACTTTTTTTTTTCTGAATGGATCGAAAATGTGGAACCGTTTGATAACTCGGAACTTACCCTATATAACAATTTATGTTTTAAAAAAATCATCGTATATCAAAATCAGATTGCATAAGATATATTTTACTACGGGCCAATACTTTTGATTTAATTACACTGCGACCGAACCATCAATATCCTTCTTAGTGTCACCATAGACACATAGAAGAGGGTCAGACTATGTACCCTCAGCCACCTAGTAAAATCAAAGGCCTGATCATTATAAAGTGAAAAGGAATTGACTGCCTTTGTTATTATTTTAGTTATTTTTATGATAAATATTTTTTTTTGGATGGGGAGGGTAAAGGATGGTTGCTTCAACCAGTTGCACCACCAATTAGGGTGAGAATATGGTGAGAACTGAGTGATGAATGAAGGGTGACTGTGATGAGACGGAGACAGATCACCACTCTTTGTGGTGAATCCCCTCGTGGACACCAGGGGGGCCAAACTCTCTGTTCGATTGGGTTTTGATTATAAACAATCTGTGAAAGAACATTTCTCAGAAACTCTTAAGTAGATTTGGATTCCATGGCTCCAAATTGTACTATTAAATGTGTCGAATTGTTATTTGAAAACATTTGATGAATAATTTCGTTTAAATTTAAATGAATTTCTATCGATGAGTGATGTTTATTCTTTTTCTAAACAATTTAAAAAAATATAATTACGGATAGTTGCAATTTCAAGTATACTTCTTATGAAAAGTTATTATACTTTGTTTGTCAACATATTTATTTTATGTCTCCATATAGATTCAACTTATAGATAGATTTAAAACAGGTAAATCAAAGTTTCTTCTAACACTATAATACATAAGAATATAAATAATTCCACTGACTGTTTTTCATTTATTTTATATACACTTTCCTCAATTGAATTTTAGATTGGTAATACACTGTACCTTTTCTTCTCTAATGAACATGTTTTCATTTCAATAAACGATACCGTTTGACTGTAACCCCACAGGAATGTCAGTACCAAAAGCTTATGAATGAATACATTAATATCGTGAAGGATTAACATGAATTTAACAAACTCTAGCCTCATTGATTTCACTCTTCAATTCAGACGTATATGAGTGCAAAAATTCCTCGCCTGTCTGTTTGGACAGGTACAAAGTGTCCCTTTTATCCATCGATATTTCCGCCAGTACTATATCGATGCTATACTCGGAGACACTTTTTTCGAGTACTGTATTTCTAGGCACTTTATACCATTATATAACGTATAAATATTCGTATCCTACATACAATAATGTATCGTATGAATATTCGTATCCTACATACCATAATGTATCGTATGAATATTCGTATCCTACATACCATAATATAACGTATAAGTTATATAACGTATAAGTATTCGTTTCCTATATACCATTATATTAAGTATCATAATTTGTATCTTGTATACCATAATATAACGTATAAATATCCGTATCTTGTATACCATTATATAACGTATAAATATTCGTATCCTATATACTATAATATAACGTATCTTGGATCTGATTAGATTCAATTTAAATTTAGTTATCATTTATTACTATTTGACGGATAGTACTGGTATATACGTTAGTACATAACTGTCACGGGTGCACATTGCGTAAAACACATATTAGCATATAGGAATCATTAATAACCGCCGTACTCAATGAGCGTGCTTTCGACACTGTTTTCATGCCGCATTGTGTTTTATTTGCCATCATTTATCAAGCTTTGAGTGTGTTCCTTCTCAACAGATATGAAAAAAAGGAGTCAATAAATGTTCCTGAATGGGTAACTGATTTAATTTTCTACCTATGTGCTTTAGCGATGAAATATTGCTACTGTGATGTAGCTATGGTGTATTTTACATGATGACTTATCATTTCAATTGGACTCTTCGAAAGTATAGTTTATAATATGTATTAATATTTTATAATTTATAAATTAATATTTGAATCATTTATCGTATTATGGAACAGAGATATATCTGTTTTGCGTGAATAAGATATTAAGCAACATAAGAATGTCTAGGTGAGATCAACTTTTCAATTTCCATCAGTTATTATATATTGAAATTAATTTAGACAAATAATTATAAGTGCGTTAAATGATATTAGTTATAGTCGATAAAAATAAGAAAATTGAAATTAATGGAAAAAAGTATTTGGTTGTTCCTAACTAGGTTATGCATGTATAAGAATTTCTCTATGTACATTTTAGTGTACAGTGATACGTACGGACGTGATGTTGTATAGTTTGCCTATCCCAAATAACTTTTAAACTAAAATGGCGAAATGTTAAATTTACGAATTAATTTTGGTAACAATATTTTAATTCTGATATACATTTCGAATTAAAACATAGCAAATTTATTGTGTCAATGTCAAAATATAAAAGAATATCTCTAGTTTTTTTTATCTTTTAGAAGATCTTTTATACACCTCTTATACATAATACCATAATAAAAAATACGAGTCAAATTGACTCAAAATTTGACTTTTCAGTTTGTCCCAAAACCGGTTCAAAAATGCGAGTCAATTTGACTCATCCTAAAAATTTACTCAAAACAAGAGTCATATTGACTCCTAGTTCTTAGTCAGATTGACTCAGGTAGAGCCAATCAAGAAAATAGACTCCAATATTAGAGTTTTGCCGCCTTGACTCAAGCGATGAGTCAGGCTGACTCGCAATCTTTTCTCAGAGTTTATCCCTTTCGCTCCGATTTTTTTCTGAGTTCATTATGAGTAATAATAAAGTTTTTTTAATAATATTTATGTATTTGTATATTATTTTAATCTATTGATAAAGTGTTTATATCAAACTTGTGATGGGACAATATTTCCCACCAGTAATGTACATCAGACTATTGGGACAATATATCCCAATAGAATATGAATGTTATTAGTGGGACATATTTAGCCCATTCGGCGCAATAGGGATAAGTCGTGTTCTGAATAAAAACAATACACCTCAAGTAATTTAACTGTATTTTGAAAATAGTATACAAACCACATTGCAACCCGTATTGTGTTTATCGGAATTGTGGAGGTCTAGAATTTTAAACTATGTTGCTTAAATACATATTAATTGCTATAAACTTCACATAGACTTTAATCTAAAGGGTGCAATAATAATAATAGGATACTAATACCAAATCTTAAAAAAATTAAAAGGATATCTAGGAATTTCACTTTTGATATTAAGGTAGATTAATAATTAGATGAAATCAAATAGCTAACAATCTAGTTGGTAAGTAGATTATTTCAGTATAGATGTATTAATATAGTGGGGTTAATTGAATTGCTTTCGATGACTATTTTTTCAAATTGTCAAAATTTCCAACAGATAGGAATGTGTTTTTAAAAGAATTCAGTTGATTTATTGTTCTTAATAATTTATTTTACCCATATAGGTACGGATAATATTTTTTTATGAGTTCTGATTACTTTTAGAATTTTAACTCTGTCACTTTAAGTAATTGTGTTTTTACACATTATAATGTTTATGGTCGCATAGGTACTGATGCTAACTTTAACTGTAACATCATATGTATCTTCTATTAAGATATTTCAGACGGTGCTAATACCATTATTTAATTTCATTAGGTTTTCCTGTAGTTAGGTATACACTGCAGTGTATACAAAGCCTATGTGTGTATTTGCTATGACGTCACTGTTTATAAAAGGTTTTTTATGCAAGGATTTACATAAGCCCAAGGCAAGGGAAGAGTTTGTGTGTTTTGAGTGATTTATTTATTTTTTTTATTTTCGGTGAACTTTTGCTTGTAGTCTGATTTGATAGAAAAACATCATATTTTTTAATTCTAACTTTTTTTTATTAAATCCAAAAAATCTCTTAAGAAATTAATTATTGTGATTTTATGGAATCAGTTAATTTAATATAAATTATTACACTTTATATTGCGGCTATATTCATTTTATATCATAATTATTAGGTTCAAATGTTTACGATTCCATCTTAAATAGGATGTTTTCTAAGAAAATAGTTAATAAATTATCGTAAAATCATCATCTCCCGCGTGAAATAGTCGCGATATGACAAAAAACATACAGTCTTTATAATGATTAAATATTTAAATTATTAATTTCACATGCTTATGTTGTTATAGAATAAAATAAATTTAACACTTCTTTTCATCTCATTATTTTTCTTTTCCAGGTTCATCATTTATCACTTTTTAGAGCATCTTTTGAAAGTTAGCGACTCATTACGAGAGGTTTCCTGATGGTGTTTTCTATTCAGGCAGACACCCCCGTTAGTTGCTCCATTTTGGCTGTGGGCAGCAGATGCTGTAGCGTTAGATTCAGCCAACGGAACAGGCTTACCTCCTAACGTGAGTAACATTTCATTGATGGAATAGGTAGTTCTTTAAGGGTTTGTAGATGTACGGTATAGGAAATCTTATATTGAGTTAGGGTGAGTTACGAACTATAACTCAGTTTCACATCTTTGGTCATAGAAGAGAGAACTGTATTATAATTATTTTATTTTAATTGGTATACATGATACCAGTTAGTATCATGCTTGTATTCTAGGTATCATGGATACCAATGAAAATTAAAGTTAAATAATTATTATTATATAGTTTTTCTTATGTGACCGATAATTTGCAACTTACCTTAGTGGATGAATTTGTATAACATTTTATGAATTGTTTAGATTTGGATACATTTAAAAAATCTGATATTGAGTTACCGAAGTTTCTGGTTAATTTTTCGTTTATGTGTATTTTCATTTTTTTCTGTTGTTTTTCAAAAGTTCATGTACCTATTTTATAGAAGATTTTTAGGATTTTGTTAAGAATTTTCAATGTGTTATAATTTTACATTTTTGTACATTTGAAATCCTGGTTTATAGGTGTACAAAATTCTTCATAAAGTTTCCGTTTTTTTTTTGTGTACCTGAACCTATTTCCGTCTTTTTTTCTTCAAAATGTTACCATTTCGGATAATCTCCAGAATAATAATTTACATTTCCTCTATATATTTATCCTTAAATCTCAGATTCTTAAATCTTAAAGGAACAAAATTGAAGTTTGTATTTTATTAACAGTAATTCAATATTTTATATTTATGAGAATAATTCACAATTTATTTCTTATTTAAAATTCACTTGGCCATTGAATAATAATTTTTTCAGACGAAATTTTACTGCAGTACCTACTAACCTTCTTGTTTTCAATCGAAAAATAAAGTCTTAAAAAAACCTCAGTGCAAAAAAAAAAAAAAATTTAACTTCTTTTCGGATTTGGTACAAAAACCGTCCAACCAGATTATTCTCCATGGTTACTTTTTTATATATAATACATCGTTATTAATATAATGCATAGGCTATACCATATTTTGATTATTTTACCAGTTTCTTCTGCAGAATCAATGTATTTTGGCTGTCATAAACCATCATTATTTTTAATAAAGTTTATTCGTGTTTTTCCATCTGGTAAAATCTAAATAGAAATAAGCATGCAGTAATTGGTTAATATTATCCTATCGATAATTATTTTACTCTCTTCGCAAGAGTTAAAAATATCTTTTCTTTGGTGATTGCAAGTGCCGTTATATATCACACCCGAAGACAATATGGGTTAAACATATGCTCTATGAACGTAACTGTGATGCACCCAATAAAAAATGTTAGAAAAAAAGAGCCTATCATTGCTCTTAAATTGGTGAAGGGATCTAAAAGTAAATAGTTTTTCAAATGAAAAATTTGATTTTGACATAATATTGACCAATGTTTTAAATATGTAATTGTATTTATTGAAAATAGTTTCAATTATTTATAAGTATTCTCGATATATTTTTATACAATATTACTTTATAAATAATTTCCTTTGTTTTTTTATTTGCAACTTATTGCCCGATGTTAAATACATAATAAACAATTACAGTTCATAATTAATGAACTCAGTTATGTTTATTTCGCTTTGATTCTTTTCATAATATGTTAGGCAACGAAGAATCTATTTATAAATTACCTAACGTACACAATACTCTAATAAACATATTATACATTATATTTTATATAAACTATACCTTTTTTATGTCCATGCATTCAGTCTTTCAATTTTCTGATAGAGTTTATTAGGAAGAAATTTTTCTATTTATAGTATCTCATTAGAAGCCAACGCTATAAAGGTATTTTGTTTCCTGCTGCTGTAACTGCAGGGGAGAAATCCCCCTGATATACACTTGGCGCCCCCCGTACTGCCTACTGCCAATGCATATACCCTCTATACTGACAGGTATGCTGACGTCAGAAAACGCATACACAAATCATCCGGTATACCCCTTACTCCTCTCTAGTTACCATCCTCTATCCTCTAGGAATTTACCTATTAAACTCCTTATATAGCAATTAATATAGGTACCACAACTTTTTAGTAGTAGCACGCAGTTTTCTATTGCGTGTGTCAGAAGCTATGTGCGGAAATTGGCAAAGCGTTCAGGAAAACCATCGTGTCACATGCTGCATACCGGGCCCCTTTTTCTCCTTTTTCGTTAGTCTAAAGAGACTTATTTTTAGGTCGGTTTTAAATACCTCACCTAGCTGATGCTACTAGAACAAGGTTGCATAAATAGTATAAACATGCACTAGTTGTGTACTGTATGGTTGTTGTAGATCTACATTGGATGGCGTAGCTAGTAATAAATGATGTTTAACGTAGAGGGCTAAATAGTTAACTATTGCACTTTACAATTAGTTGTTTGGAATATTTCGATTTATGTTTTAAATGAAATTAAATCTTTTTATCTTTATTTTCTATCAATTTTTTCAGTTAAATCTATTTTAATATCTTTATATTCACTGTAGGTTAAGTTTCGATGTGTTCAGACGTTTCGTCGAAAGAGATTTTGTCGACAGAACGTTACGTTAACAAGACGTTTCTTCGAAGAAAAGTCTTGTCCACGAAGCGACGTGTCGACGAAGCGTCTTGTCGGCGAAACGACTTGTCGACGAAGCGTCCTGTTAGCGAAACGACGTGTCGACGAAGTGTCCTGTTGGCGAAACCACTTGTCGATTAAACGACTTTTCGACGAAACCACTGGTCGACGAAACACCTTGTTGACGAAACCACTTTTCGATCAAACGATTTGTCGACGAAACCACTGGTCGACGAAACACCTTGTTGACGAAACCACTTTTCGATCAAACGATTTGTCGATTAAACGTCTTGTCGAGTAAACGACTTGTCAACGAAAAGGACACAAGCCTTTCGATCATATAAGAAAAAATAGTGATAAATTTATATTCAACTTATATCTTAATAGTTTGTTTATGTTTTTATTTTAAAACCATTGTATACATATTCTTCTTTATTTTTTTATTTTTTAACCATAATGTTCAGTGTTTTACCACCATTTAATTTTTAGTATCATTTGAATTTCAATTTTTTAGTAGTTTTTTTTGTACCATTAAATTAAATAATTTATTGTGAATTTAAATGATTTCATTTTATGGTAAAAACAAAAGAACTAAAAAATTGAAATTCAAATGATATTAAAAATTATATTAAACTCATCGCAATGTCTCTTCATATACATAAAAAAAAAAAATTATGTGATATTTCTCAATTTTTATATTATAGATTTAAAAATAAACAAAATACAATAATGATATGGTGTTGCGTATTTAATTTATAAATGTTTTAATAATAATATTACATATTTCATTTGTTATTATAATTTTCGTTCATTCATAATTTTTTCCTTTATTTATTTACATGCATTAACCATAGTGTAAGTTACGAATTATCGGTCAGTACTACATCTTCGGACATATAAAAAAAAACATATAAAATTGTTATTATTACGCAGTGCTATCTAATAATAATTTCTATATTGTTTTTTCTTATATGACCGAAGATGTAGTACTGACCGATAATTCGTAACTTACCCTACATCAATTAAGTTTTCATTGTCCAATTATCTCTATATATATAGTTATTCATTATTTTAACCCTGACTAGGAGGATTTATTCCCCTACTATCTCAGGAATAAATCCTTGTTGCCTAGGAACAGGTAAATTTTGAAAAAAAAGTAGAAACAACCACCTTCTCCGATAATGTCCCCAGATCTTAATCTATAAAGGAGGAAACAGTCTGTATATCCGATATGTTCTATATCCGATATGTTGTACATCCGATATGTTGTATATCCGATAGGTTGTATATCCGATATGTTGTATATCCGATAGGTTGTACATCCGATATGTTGTATATCCGATATGTTGTATATCCGATATGTTGTACATCCGATATCTGGTTTAATGTGACCAAATATATAGATTTACGTTTTAATAATTATATCTAATAAATTTTTATTCGATAAATATTATCATTATCATAGATGTATATCTAGTCATAGTGATGTAGTTCATTTACAGATGTTTGTCATGATAATTTTGGTTTTTGGAACCTAAAAAATGAAAAAGGACTTTGGAATCAATAAATTAAAACTACAGAAAGCTTCATAAAAAACGGGGAAATAATTGGGAAACTTGAAACAAAAACTCCTTAGGTAGGCCTTCATGAAAAAGTCCTATCTTTAGAGAACAAAAAAACGTAAGGATTTCAACCCATCTCGTCTCTCACGGATTTTCAGTCCATCTTTTTAATGTTCAAACTTGTGCAGAATAGCTTCTGATAAATATTTTCTGTTGCGAATAATTGTGGCCTCCCTAGCGCCATTAAATTATTCTCGGGATGACCCGGACACTGTGCAGATATAGTGGATTGACCCGGATACACGTTATTGGGATACAGGAGTTGTTCATGTCCTGAGCCTTAGTGTACCTAGGCCTTTCGGATTGGATTGACAGACGTAGATAACAAATTCTCGTCTCCGCTAAACAGAATAAATTAAGTAAACTAAAGACAATTTAAAAAAATTGAAAGCCTCTTTCCATAGGTTCAGATTTTCGGGAGGATTAGCTAGATTTTTTGGATAACTTTTTGGTTTCGAAAATTTTTTGGATGATGAAATATTACGTAGTTTAGTGGATAGTAGTGGTTTTGAAGTAATTTTGATATAGGATATATCTATTAAAATGTTTCTAAGCGTTAATACATGTGCCTTACATATGCGTTGAAGAAACATACATTGATTGAACTTTAATCTCACGAGTTATTTATTAAGCTGATTAATTGTCTATTTCTAACTAATCATTATATTCAAATTTATCCTGGATTAATTTAATAAAATCATTAAATTAATTCTGGTCAGTTATTACAAGCTTATTGACCGATAGTGTTGATTTATTTCACTTATCATTTTTATTATTTTACTATTCATTTCGTAACTTGTATTTAATATATTAATCTTTTTCCATAAATTTTATTTACTATTTATCTCTTTAATTATTAGTTAAAATTGAAGGCAATGAGTTTGAGTATAAATTAGTACTATTTTTCCATGTTTGTTTAATATTTCAATTTAAATATTGTATCAAATTAGAAAAAAATTCACAGAACAAATTTTTAGAGTGTTTTAAATTCTGGTTTTTGGATCATTTTTCAATAAATAAAAGTATTATTGACGTTATATTACGGTAGAAAAAAAATAAAGGCTTATATTATTGGTATATTAAAGTATTTTAGTAGGGTAAGTTCCAAGTTATCGAACGGTATCATATTTTCGATCATATAAGAAAAAAAAATAGCGATATATTAATTATAAAATAACTGATTTTCTATTTCTTTCTTACATGATCGAAAATGTAATATCGTTCGATAACTCGGGACTTACTCTATTTAATAATTGACAATGTATATTATTTTCACTATACATAATAATAGGAAGGTAATACTATGCTTTTCGTATAGCTATAGCATATGTATAATTATGAATAAATTGTATAAGATGCATGAATGAGAATTTACATAAAAGAATAAATAATAAGTTATTTTGAAATATTAAATAAGTATATATAAAAACTATATTAGAGTATTTATAGAAGGATGTATGTTTTTCTGCATAAAATTTCGTCCTTGATGTCTCTTATAGGATATATTAAAGGATCTTTCTCTGATGAAACACACTTTTAATTCAATATAAGCGATAGTAATTATAAGTATCATTAATCTAGGAATTAAATGTTAATGGTGTAAGTAATTACATCGTCAAATTAATATTGAACTTGAAACTCTGGTCTATATTTTTTAGAAAAAAAATTCTCAAAAAAATTCTTCTAGGTTTTTTTATGGTTAATTTTATCGTTGTTATTGCTTATGCTATCTTGAGCCTTATCTTATCTGTTATCTTTCACAGTGATACTGTTTATATACCTTTCCTACAGCATACACAGTCTAGCAAGTTGTACATGTATCATGCATTTTACAGCATATTTGTGTTGTAGTTATAGGCAAAGTAAAATTATTAGATGTGAATTAAAAATCAGGTAGCTAATATGGATGCCAATTAAATTGATTCAATTTTTTTTAATATCATTATTTATTAATTTATTAGAGGTACAATATTTAATAGAAATGACCTGTAATACAAACAGGCACGGAAATCAAAACTAAATCTAACATCTTTCAAAGATGTAATTATTTAATACGAGTTTACTTTGCCCGTTAAAAATAACGGGTTATCATCAATACCAATTTATTATCCGTTATTAGGTTACTTTTAATGAATTCAATTAAAATAAAATTTTCTGCATAGTCTAATTTATTTTATAGATAAAATACATTAAAAATGGAATAAAAACAGGGGAATTTGAATATCAAGTCAATATATTCCCGTGCGTATCATAGTTACATTCTTCATGTTTAATACCCGTCGCGTAAAAGCGGACACCAAATAAATAAATAAATACACAAGGGAAATTATTAGTATAGATTAAACTCAATATTTTAACGGGGTAAGTACCAAGTAATTGGACAGTTCCACATTTTCGGACAGTTCCACATCTTAACACGTTCACTGCGTTTCGGGCCATATGTGGGATTACACTGTTGCGTATCGGGACACCCGTGTACCGAATGCAAATTTTTATTGTATTTTAAAAATGCTAGTAAATACTAATACAATTATTCTTCTTCAACTTATGGATTTATTAATATAACTGTCATTAATATACTGAGGAATGCCAGCTATATCCAGATACGCAGTGAACGTGTTAATGTCCTAATTTTCATTATATTTCATTAACTTGGTATCTATGATACACATTTGTGCCTCTATTCTCAAGGCTCATAGACTATAACAGGCTAAACGAATGGGGAAAAAAATGCCATTGAGAAAATAACAATTTCTGTCTTTCTTCTTGAATATCTCTTAAACGGTAGATTAAACTCGCGCGTGATTCAATCTAGAATTGTTCAAAATTTAATAATCTATCGAATGGTATAAAAATATTTAAATTAAATGGTTTTTACGCTGCAAAAGGAACAAAAAACGAACTACTATTCACTCCGTTGTCCGTTGATTAGGGGCACTGGTTAACATTTTCATCCGCTTTAATTACTGTAGCTAAAATAAGAATAAACACAATATTGTAATAATAAAATGAGAACAAACATAATATTGCAATAACAAAATAAAAAATATTAAATGTCAATTATTTGTAACATAGGTTTCATAGGTTTTAATCTAAAGAATAGGTTGTCATTTAAAGAATTTGTAGTACATTTCGTACTATTTCTATTCGTTTAACCTGTTATAGTCTATGAACCTTGTCTATTCTAGGAAAGACCTGTTGACTCCTCTATAGTGAATGAAGAGTCCTGAGTAAGAGAACTACCCTGTATAGTGAACAAATTTTGTTTAGTCTGCCATAAATCGCTAACAGTTTAGAAAACTAATTGCCATTTTATGGTAGACTGAAGGAAAATTCCTTCACTATAGAGGGTAGGTTCCTTACTCAGGACTTCTCTCACTATAGAGGAGTTCTACTGTATGAACCTCTTAATGTTTGTTACACTGCAGACTTTCGTGTGAATATCGCTGCTTATCTATTTTGTGTTTTTCTTATCTTTTTAGTTTCGGGTATCGGAGAGTAGCTAGCCGGATCTGGACAATAGCAACCGTACACTCCCGTCTGGAAATACTATAGGCCTGATCATTACGATCTTGAATAATTATCATGCAAGGGGTATTTTAGACATCTTTTTTCAATTCATATGTATATATTTTATTAAAAGCAAATTTAGTAATACTTGTTTTAACTGTTACCATTTTCGAAGGCTTATTTTCTTTTAAATTTATTAATCATAATATATATAAGGCTTTCATTAGAGATCAAAATATTTTTAATACACTTATCGAAATACTTTTTACTAATAAAATATATATTAGATTCATTAATTCTATTACAAATTATTTTCTGTATTTCATGTATATAATTTATTTTTCAAATTTTTTGTCCAAAATTTTTATTTGAATTTTTTTTCCATAACTTTTTTTTCCATAACTTTTTTTTCCATAACTTTTTTTTCCATAAATGTTCATAATTTTGTGCCCCAATGATATTTCATGCAAGTGATGAGGACTGTGAGTGGTTTAGAAGGCCTTGCTGCCAGCTTCTGTAGTCGTGAGCCAAGTTCACGGAGGTTACATTTATTAATGTTCTTATATAGCGAGTAAATACTTGCATTCCTGGTACTTGGAATTAAATTGCATACACATTCCCAGCAGCTGGAATCCAATTTTTGACCAACTCACTGGAATCAAATTGTTGTTAGCAGGAATTGAATTTGTATTTAGGCATTACGAATATAGCGAATTGATGGGTTACTAATAGAATAAAAGTTTTATAATATAGATTATTGAAATTATATATTTTTTAGTTTGTAAATAAATTTATTTTAAGAAATGTTGCCGATTATGAGATTCGAAATATCTCGAACGGGATTCTTTTTTCCTTTTATTATGAAAATATTTTAGACAGATTTTTTATAGTAAATTATGTAATCGTTTTGTCGCTTAAGTACCGATACTTTATGGATGTACTATTATAAGTCATTGGAAAACGTAATTTTTTTAAATTATATGGTTTGTTCCAACTTTTCGTTTTTATGAAATTAGTAAGAAACTTGTATTTTAAGAAGAAATTTTAAAAGGGTAAATATATTGAAAAGGATGACTCTGTTAACAATATTGACTTTCATGCCGTTAACAATTTTGACTTTCATGTCGTTAACAATATTGACTTTCATGTCGTTAACAATTTTGACTTTCATGCCGTTAACAATATTGACTTTCATGCCGTTAACAATTTTGACTTTCATGCCGTTAACAATATTGACTTTCATGTCGTTAACAATTTTGACTTTCATGCCGTTAACAATATTGACTTTCATGCCGTTAACAATTTTGACTTTCATGCCGTTAACAATTTTGACTCTTAAGCACCCAGGGGCTCTATCATGAAGCTTACTGTGGTGAATGGAAGAGAAAGGGGGTGGCGTCCCTAGTGCTCCGAACTGTTGTAATTTGGAATATGGATTGTCTTTTTTCATTTTTACCATATCATCATTTTTTAACGCTACTTGCAGTTTTAGAGGATAGCGCTAGGGTTATGCTCTTCAATTACGAGGTCTTAGATTTTTGTGTTAGGTAGACTCGTAGGCTTCATTTACTATCACCTTTTCATTTTCCTCTTCCATCCGTGAGAGCAGCCACTAGTGCTTGTGTCCCTTTTCGTCATATTCCATGGTAAGTGACTGCACTCAGGGAGTAGCTTTTCTGCACTCATGAGCATTGTCACCAACGGTGGTGAGTGACTTAGTTCATGGAGCCACTTTCTTTTCTGACTACTTCTTCCAGTCCCTTGTATTTAATTTCCTTTCGACGTTAGCGATATGGCCGTTGGTTCCGAAACAGACGTTAAACTCCTACTAAATTTATTAATTATTGACTCTTAAAATTAAACTGTTGATTTACATCCTTCTCTCTAAAATAATCGATTTTCTATTACTTTACGAGGTAGAGACGTACAGTGCACATTTAGTTGGTAGCGAAGTGGTTATGTGAGACAGGTACTGATATCCAGCCACTGGAATCGTGACCACCAGGAATACATTGAAGATCCGGTTCGGAATACGGGAATTGCATGGAATTAGATACGTAGGTACGACTAAAAAGATCAGGGATTTGAAATTTATGGATCTGGAAAATTCATTTGTTATCAGGTTCGTGTTTGAGAGAAAAATTAAATTATGTTATTATTTTCTGTAGTCTATTACATGCACTGTTAAATACTTGGTATTTTATATAGGATATTATTTAATTAAACATTACTTAATGTTATGGAAAATATGTACTATTTATGGTAGTTATTTTTAGGGTATTTGAATAATTAGAAAAATATAATTGGATTATCTATTTATAATGCTTTTACTAAAGAATATGGTAATTAATTATAGACTGCAGTATATCAATATCATTTCCATTTATACGAATATTATAGGCTTAGGGTAAGTTACGAATTATCGGTCAGTACTACATCTTCGGTCATATAAGAAAAAAATGATAAAAAGTATTAGATAGCACTGTGTAAGAATAAATAATTCTTATATGACCGAAGATGTAGTACTGACCGATGATTCAGAACTCACCCTATATTCATCTCAAGAAAGAACACTGTTAAACATATATGTGTATTAGTATTAGTATCTTGTGGTCAGCCATAATATGTCTAACATCTTTTAATGAGCTCTGACGCAAAGAAAAAAAGCTAAAAAGAGTAATTTGTGTGAGTATCTTCGTAATTTATATTTAGTTATTAAAATGTATATGGTAACAAGTGTAAGAAAATCTATATGCTATATCTTGTAAAATTAAAAAAAAAATTACTTTTATTACTCTATAGAAAATACTTAGATTTTACTGTTAAAAAGGGTAATAATTAGGAAGGATATTTTAGCTATTTGGGAAAATTTTAATGTTACGAAAAAAATATTACTAAGATATTCATTTTTTTCTATAATTATGATTATAGAGTCTAGAGTATTAATTTTAATATTCGCCATAATTTGTATTTCTTTATAAAATGTAAGCATTTCACGAGAATAATAACCCAAAAGCGTGCCAATCCACACGAGGAAAATACCACCAATAAATAATCTCGTGCTTTTTCTCTTCCTTCAAAAAGTCTTCAATGTTAACTTTTATCAACATCACTTTGGTTTATTTACTTCACCTGCTTTCTAGGACAGACAGACAGACTCTTTCCTGTTCCCTTTCTAATGGGCATACCACACACAGTAAAAAGGATATGCCTGTCTTCATTTTTGCGGTGATGGTTAGTCTGAACTGTGGCGGCTATTTAACTCTTGCTACTTTCAAAAGGTATTTTATGGTAAAATCATTTAACTCTTGCTACTTTCAAAAGGTATTTTATGGTAAAATCATTTAACTCTTGCTACTTTCAAAAGGTATTTTATGGTAAAATTATTTAACTTTTGCTACTTTCAAAAGGTATTTTATGGTAAAATCATTTAACTCTTGCTACTTTCAAAAGGTATTTTATGGTGAAATCATTTAACTCTTGCTACTTTCAAAAGGTATTTTATGGTAAAATTATTTAACTTTTGCTACTTTCAAAAGGTATTTTATGGTAAAATCATTTAACTCTTGCTACTTTCAAAAGGTATTTTATGGTAAAATCATTCAACTCTTGCTACTTTCAAAAGGTATTTTAGGGTGAAACGATCTTGGATTTTTAATTACTCGTTAATTGGTATCCATGATACCTGTAGGAATCATGGATACCCTTTTAAAATAAAATTATTTATTGCTCCCTCCAAAGTGGATATATTTTAATGGTTATATTTTATTTTAATATTAATTTTTCATTAGGTATTTTATTAGCACGTGTTAATATATTTTACTTAATTATTTGAGTGTACTGATCATTTTGGAATGTCTTTTGGATGATTGTTTTTGTGTATTTTGGTTCCTTTTTTAATTTTTCTATATATTTTTTTTATTATAATGTATTTAAAAAATTATAAATCTGACAAAAAATTTGTTGCTATCTATATTTTGGATTATATTGGTATTTAATTAAAATAGAAATTTCAATTACATTAAATAGCTATTAGTAGATTTTTCTAACACGTCTTATGTGTAATTTTTGACTTTAATTTATTTCTATTTATCTGGAAACATTAATTTATTTTAATTTTATTCATTAATACTCATTTTACGTAGTATATTTTAATGTAGACTTAAAACACAAGATAGGAAAAAATGAATCAATATCAGTGTACGTTTCGAATTATTGGATTATTCCACATTTTCTATCTACCAAACGAAAAACATATATGATGTAAATGATATTTGTCGAAAATTCGGAACCGTCCGATAACTCGGTAACTTATCCTATGACTCGCTTCACACTTGCATTTTTTTAACGCTGCGGTAAAAAAGCTCTTCTTGAAGTGGGCCCATGTGTATCACAACACCCCCCGCGCAGAGTCGCTAATTTGTCTAGATCATCACTGACCGAGTGGATGCGACTGGCAGGATACGTACTTATCTCACTTTACCGGATATATGCACCGGATTCTTGAGTACAGCACATTGGTACACTAATTATAATGATGTAAGTGAGAAGAGATAACGGATAATCCTTTTGCTTGCTAGCTCTATTACATTTCCTCTGGTAAATATAGACATGAGACAAGGTTGTTATTTGGTGCAGTAACGTGTTTTTTTAGAGCGTCTCAAGGATTGAGTTTGTTTCCTTTGTTGGAAACGTCAGAAGATTAGTAAAGTGCGCTTTTTTAACAGTTAAGTATTAATTAGTAGTTATGAATAAATGCATATTAATCACTTTATTGATGACTTTTATGTTTTTGACTGAATTGATTAAACTCATTTTCTGTTTTTGGTTCCATGAAATTTTGTTATGAACGATAATTATTTTATCGAAACCATATATTTATATCCATGATAGTTGGTTTAATTAAAAGTGTTATTTCTCATTTTAAATGAATTTTACTCATTTGCTATGTATAATAATGTACACTTTAAATAAAATAATATATGTAATAAAATAATATATACAAAATTAAAAAACTAAAAGCAGTTGAAAAAAATTGTCACTTGAAAAAATCGTGATTTAAATTTTACAACCGTTCTTGAATTGCATCATACGTCCCTCCTATCATTATATATGCTATACAGTTTATGCTATATGCAATGCATATCCTTATTGTGGTCTTTAACAAATATAATCCATTTCCCGTGACATTTAAGTGCACTTTACCTACTTTAAATCATTTAGGCTGAGTACGTATTATGCTTCTGTTCAAGATAAGTAAAGTCTAGCTATAGGAAATGTGAATAACTAGTACAGTACCTATTGTTCATCCTTAGAGAATTCACTTACTATAATGTGCTTAGAATTATAATTAAATGCAATTTGTATTATCAATACACGTATAAGATACTGATTTGATAAAATTATTTTTCACCCCAAAAATTAAAACTATGATTTTTTATATTGTGCGACTCGTAGCCTTGACCACAAGTTATTAGTTTCTCCTTTATAACTACCAAAGGCTTCGGACAGACAGACAGACTGATATCTCATGGTATAGGTTATTTAAGTAGTTTTTACAATATCAAAATGTATTTATATTCGATTTTATAACATTTCTATTCTATTTCCTTCATGCAAATGTAATAGATAGTTGATATGATATTCATCCTGTTATTCCTCTTCATATGGAAGCTGGTAGTTATTAGCAATTTGTTTGTTTGTAACTGAATACCCTCAATTACCCCCCCTCCCCCCCCCCTTATAATCTACGGGGGTGGGGGTAAACAGGGGGCAGCGATCCCGTTAATACTTCCGGATGCATATACGTTCATATGTAAGCATGTACGTACTATCAGTACATATATCACTGAACTGATGTATATGTTATTAAGCACATATAATTGATAAATGCTGTTTAAATTAGGATTATATATAATGTTTATATTTAATCATACAAAGTATGTATATATTTTAAATAGTGTAATTCTTTTTACCAGTACATTATTGCTATCTATCTGTGTGTGTGTAGAACACATGTACGGGTTCTGTGTGAAGGACACACAGTGTGTATACATTTGTTCGTGTGTGTGTTACTGTAACAGTTATGCTTACATAGCGATCGAGAGATGTAGTATATAGGAACATAGTAAATAGGTAGGAATACACAGTAAACACCCTACGTCGAGTATAGGTCAGTTATATCACACCTGGAAGTAATTCATTAATAAACGGAATAGATAATAATTACCTGCTTAGAGTTATGTAATAATTAGGGTTAGTTACGAGTTATCGAACAGTTTCACATTTTCGATAATAAATAATGATTATGTATTTTTTACTTGTTTGATCGAAAATGTATATATCATAAATAGGATTTGATAGTCTATAGTCTATATTTTAAACCAATGAAATTGATAGTTATTTAATTTTTCTTCGATTCATTAATTTTATATATTAAATTGTAAGTTTCTGTTCGAGTGAAACTAGGAATAGGCCTACAGTTGACGTGCTAATTTACTGCACTGATAAGTACCGATATTTTTCCCCTCAAGTACTGATAATTTCCACTCCAATATCGAAGTTTTCTCTTCGAGTACCGATATTTGCCAATTTTAATCGGTTGTTCTTTATACTACCGATTTTGTGAAACCGAATTAATAATTTTAATCTTATTGTGGAGTCCCTTCTATTACCGATAATTTTCCTATCTATTACCGATATTTTCCAATACAGTATCGACATATTTTCCAAACAGTACCGATATTTCCCCCACAGTACCGATATTTCCCCCTACAGTACCGATATTTCCCCCACAGTACCGATATTTCCCCCACAGTACCGATATTTCCCCCACAGTACCGATATTTCCTCCTACAGTACTGATATTTCCCCCACAGTACCGATATTTCCCCCCACAGTACCGATAACCACCACAATGCCGATTTTAACCACTATCGCCTTTGCCATTATATTCTCGGATTGCATTTCAGTCTCTTCCTGTTTCTTCCCCTAAAATTTCCCTGCTGGACAAGAAATAAAGACCTCAGAGTTCTGATACAGGTACCAAGGCCAGTCCAACCCCCCCTAACTCATTCGCTGTGATAATTGATAAAATGTATTATCTAATTAGGGTAAGTACCTACCGAGTTATTGAGCTCCTCCACATTTTCGATCATAAGATGTGTAAAGAATAATTTTTATTTAGCTTTAATTTTAATTGAAGAACGAGTTAAAATGTCAAATTATTTTTCTTATGATCGTCAATATGGAGCCGTCCAATAACTCGGAACTTACCATAATGTATAATAGTATACAATTACTTAACCAACAATTATTTAAAAACTAATTCATAGAAGTAAATAGAATCAGAAGATAGAAGTAACATTTTTCTATTTCGATTGGATAATTATATATATTAATGATAAAATTTAATCATTTTTATATTCATTTATATCAAGTTAATGATAGCAGTCAAATTAGTATTTTGAAATGAATCAATTAACATTATAATTGATAATGATTGACAGTTTATCACATCCTATTGCAATAAATGATAGAGTACTTGTACGTGGTGAAATATAGTTTATTAAATGCTGAAATGTACTCCGAATTATTTAATACGTCTATAATTAGCACAGATTTTTTACTCTGATTCATGTTTGCGATTTGCGATCAGGAAACTGAAGGTTTGACTCATGCACCCAAAATGTGTACTAACGGTGAAAAAGGAGTCTGTTTAATACGTTTAAATCATTAGTGCTCTATTTGTGTTGAAAATAACAGATCAGCTGTTTAACTTATTGAGTTTAAAAATGTTTTTTAGATTTTTTGTCCCGAAAGTAAATAGTCTAAAAATTGTTATTGATGATATTTGAATTGGGTAAGTTTCGAGTTATTGGACAGTTCCACATTTACGATCATATAATAAAAACTAAATAATAGTTGCATTTTCTGACGCGTAAACAATGTTTCACTTATTTTAATTGGTATCCATGATACCTGTAGGTATCATGGATACCAATTAAAATAGAGTTAAAATAAAAATTCTTACGTGTCTGAAAATGTAATTATATATAGTTGTACTTACATGATCGAAAATGTAGAACTGCCCGATAACTCGAAAGTTACCCTCTATTTGGGTGATGGTACAAGTGAGTGTGCTAACATACAATTAGCATAGGAATTAGTACACAACTGTTAGCATTGCTGATGCGGATAAAATGTAACCGGATGTACTGATGTGTGTTTGTTTTATGTTAACAGTGAATTTATCTATAACGGAATATTTGTTTTTTGTTCATTAATATGACTTGACATGGTTTAGCGATCTACTTTGAATTATTTCACTAAACTCAAACTTGGCTGAGGAAGGAAAATTTGTTCACTATACAGGTTACTTCCTTACTCAGGACATTACTTTCACTATACAGGATTTCATTATAGAGGAGTTCTACTGTTATATTTGAGAGGTTAGTTTAGCAATTCCATCTTGACATTAGAGTCCTGGAATCGTTTGAGCAATGCTGACCAGGAATGCAATGTTTGACCAGTCCAACATCTTGGAATGGTTTAGGAATGGTATCGCAATGCAGTAGGAATGCTGTGAGACGCTTGCAAGTGTCTCGGAATGCTTTCTATGGCAACGAGTTACCATTGGGAATATTCCCGATTTCAATATACATGTGTTGGAACATTATTTATTAAATGTGTTTTATTTTATGTAACAAACTATTTGCTAAAGTTAATTGGACATTACTTACCTATGTTTTTGATTTATTTGAAAAATTCATTGTTCAATTATTTTTATATTGATTATTAATTATTATATAAATCTTAGCATGAATACATTCAAATTATCACATTTAAAAGAGTTGTCTAATCATCTAAAGTTCCGAATTATCGGTAAGTACTACATCTTCGGTCATATAAAATAAAAAACAATATGAAAATTATTATTAGATAGAACTGAGTAATAATTTTTTTTTGTCCGAAGATGTAGTGCTGATCGATAATTAAGAACTTACCCTATATGCAATTTTAATTTCAATCAATTTTTTAAAATAAATTATATTTCACATCTCGGTGTGTGCATCTATCTTCCATTGACTCACTCTCACTATACCAAGCAAAGACACATACCATTTCAAAAATGTTGTCTGTCGGAAAAGGTCATCTAAGGCAGGCAGACGGAACATACCGTCAACTTCCTGAATCATCTCCTATCCTTCTGTTCTGTCGCACAGCAGTTACTTTACCGTTACGGTAGCGCACTCGTACACACAGCATCGCCGTTACTTCATCATCTCACATATTCCCTTCGGATACAACGGAAATTAGTGGGACGCTGAGCTTCTTACGGCGGCGGCGGTATGGCCTTTCTCACTGTTATCTGCCGTAGTGTTTCGAGTGGGTGCACAAGAGTGTTAAAGGGTGAGCCAGCTTCAAAATGATTGGGGAGAATCACAAGAAACTGGTTTTAGACATTAGATCCACCATTATCGGCTACTGAAATTATATTCATGTTTAAGATAAATTAGTACGGTGAGAAAGTTCAGATGGTTACTAGAAATAGGCTTCAATGATTCAAGTTATTAATTTATTGCAACATACTTAGTTCGATATCACGAACATATTCTCATATGTTCATATTCACGCTATTTGAATATGTTCCAGTCGTCCCTTTATTCACAACATATGAAATAATTATTATAAGAATATGAAGACCTGTATATATATGTATTAACAACATATTATGAAATAATTATTATAAGATCATATCGTATATGATTACAAAGTTGTGACCGCCAAAGGGACACATGTTAATCAGGAGCTTCCCAATAACACCTGTAAGTAACATAACAGTTCGGATAACGTTAAGTAATCCAGTGACCTAGAGAGAGCGTTACAGACTTTGAACATTGGAACTATTAGGTAATAACTGGGGATGTGGAGGAGTTGTGTGAATAGTGAGAGGATGTTGAAGGGATGTTGAAAGGAAATGTGAATATTGAGGGGATGTTGAGAGAAAATTGAGAGGATGTGGAGGGAATATTGAGAGGATGTGGAGGGAATATTGAGAGGTTGTGGAGGGAATATTGAGAGGATGTGGAGGGAATATTGAGAAGATGTGGAGGGGATGTTGAGAGGATGTGGAGGGAATATTGAGAGGTTGTGGAGGGAATATTGAGAGGATGTGGAGGGAATATTGAGAGGATGTGGAGGGGATATTGAGAAGAAGTGGAGGGAATGTTGAGGGGATGTGGAGGGAATATTGAGAGGATGTGGAGGGGATATTGAGAAGAAGTGAAGGGAATATTGAGAAAATGTGGAGGGAATGTTGAGATGTTGTGTTGTGGAGGGGATATGGAGAAGATGTTGAGGGGGTGTGGAATTGAATTGAATTACTACTGAAAGAAAGGTCTGAAATTACTTGTATAAGAAATTAAGCTTGTTAAAATATTATTGAAGAATAAGCATTGTATTTTGAAACGATATATCCTACTCTTGAATGTAAATGTAAATATAATGCGCTTTATTATAATATGATGTCCATCGAAGGACTTAAGTCCTGTTTTTGAAGGATGTTTTTCTTTGAAGGATGTACAGGATAGAAGAATAAAGTGATGTATGGTAAATAAATGTCAACTATATTTATAAAACTCTGCTAAGTTAATCAGATTACTGATTTAGAAATCTGTTTGTTTCGAATATTTGATGGGAAGTTATGGTTAATGATTATTAGTTTTAACGAATGAATTTATAGTGTAGTGTAAAACTATAGTGTAAAACTATCGTTGTGAAATTTTTCTCATGTAGTGATTAAAAGAAATCTATAGAAGTATCCGTTTGTTGTTAAGTTTTGCATTAAACTGTATAATAATTAATTACTATTTATATTTTTATTGGTACCCATGAATAAAAATTGAGTATTAATATCATAATAATTTTATTTTTATTGATATCCATGATATATACCAATTAAAAATAAATAATTAGTTAATTTGTTCTTTCTTATATGACCGAAGATATAGTACTGACCGATAATTCGTAACTTACCCACTATCCAAGCAATCCATTCTTTCTCTTATTTCTGCACTTTATTATCCTTTAATATAGTGTATGCCGTTTGGTTTGCCTGTAGATAGGACAGTTCCTGAAGTTGTACCGTTATCCTATCACGTATATAGATAGATAAGCACTGTGCCGTTAAACTTCTACACTTTTTAACGTATGAAGTAGCTACAGATGATTATTGTAAATAATTTAAATTGTATAAAAAATTGCTGATTATGATCCTATTTTGTAGCAGTTTATTAGTAACTGGATTTTTTGTGACAAATAATCTATAGTTTTTTTTAATCATAAATTTTTGGTAAAAAAAGGCAATTTGTTTCATGGCCATATTTGATGTCTTTATTTCCACCTTTGGTGTTAATAATATAACCCATTAAATATTTCAAAAGAACTTCAATACAGTTACAATGTAGTATTACATTAAATCTATTGTAACTAACTCATTCTATTGTCCTAAGTACACTTACATAATATACAGTTATTCGTATATAAGGTGTAGGACTATCGGCTATTTTCAAGCAACAAGGAAACGGTAAAAATCAGTTCAGCAATCTCCCAATTGTTAGGATATACCTACATAATGTATACATACGTACTTATAGTATATTACTGCATTATGTGTATAAACGTACTCATAGTATATACCGTACGTATATACAGTACGCACCCCACCTAAAGCAAGGACCTTGCGATGCATTTGGATTACTGTTAAAACACAGTTTTACCTGTCTTTATGAAGTGGTAATTGAGGGGTGAAATGGCAATTACTCTGTGAGATATAGAATGAAATAGTGATTAAATAAGTCGATGGGTAAGATTGTGTGTGAGGATCACATGGTAATTTCACTGTTGGAAATAACACTCTTTGGAAATGAGTCTTCAGAATCTAGACCGATGATGCTTTATGATGTTACCATTGCCTGGGATGTTAAAGTTTATTTAAGTATGTGAAATGCGTGTATAGAATCAGGATTATTCGGCAATAGTGGAAATCTTTTTTTGGGTTTTGAAGGATTGGCGGAGAACATTAGGCCTACTGATTTGTTTTTATTTACCGTTGGTGTAAGGTTGAACTAACAGCTTTTTTTCAGGGTTGAAGATGTCCTTGTGGTTCGGTTTGGTGTATTGTGAAATAGTATGGATATTTGGCAAAATGATTGGGAAACAGGTTTATATCATCAAAAAGAATTTCGATGGAGGCTAATTTTCTGTTTTCTTAGTATCAGACGATCAAAATTTTTCCATATTTTTTTCGATGTTTCGATTTATGTAATTATCTAATGGAAATATATTAAAAGAATATTTTATATTAAAATCTACTTCTGTGCTCACACTTAATAATATGCAAAATTAATCAAACTTAATTTTTTTTTTCAAATCCTAAAATTAATTTTACATCCTAGTTAACTCCTTCCATTGTTGCAGGAAACAAAGCCAATTTTCCCGGTATTTTTTCCCCCCGCCCTTCAAAGAACAAGTCTCTATAAATCAACTCAAAAAAATATAAAGATACTATTACAAAAAAGGAATAACGATGCCTTGATGTCCAAGCATACATACCTATAGCCTAACTGTAAAAAGCATATAGTAGATCTGTTATATTAACTTGCTAACTGTTCCTGGATCCTCTTCTAGGACAGTCAGTGACATTACTACCTGGACAGACTGTAGGTAGGATTAACACTGTACATAGTGTGGCTGTACACTGTGCACCTTTACAGATTGTTAAGAACGCGGAAGCAAAACTCAGTCCCGGCCGTACAGTCACTGTCCGTTGTGCCAGTCTAAAGCTTTAGTGACTGTTGCCAGTGTTAGGAACTGTTATCCGTTCTGGTGATAAGAACTTGTTTGGCTTGTTATCATTAATGCGATCTATAGGCTTTAACTTTAATATTCTTTATCCTTTTGATTATTTCTTTGAGGTTACTTTGGTAGTTTGACGTTAGAGTTGTGAATGTTGTGAGTGAAAATAACTAAATTTTAGAGTTTACGCATTAAATTAAAAGTCATCCAGTACAGAATAGGATGTGTTCCGAGTTATCGGACGGCTTCGTGTTTTCGATCATTTAGGAAAGAAATTATAAAATAATATCCAATTTTTATTGGTATCCATGCTACCTGCAGGTATCATGGATACGAATAAGAATTGGCATACTTATTTTTCACATCTTGATGGATGATGTCGATGTTGAAAAAATCGTCTACCTACGACAATTTATAAGAAATTCATTAATAATTTATCTTAAATTTAACACTTTCTGTCTTTCCAGAGAAGTCTGACGATAATGTCTGAAATTAGGACATCTTACGGTAAATTATAATCAATATTAACTGTATTTGACAACAAGAGACAATTTGCTGATTATTAAATTTATAAAGACTATACAATTAACTAACTAAAATATAATTGGATTACAAGGAGGATGAATTACTCAAACAACATAATCTTAAATAAAAACGTCTAAATACAGGTGTGAAGAGGTTAATTAGTAGCAACCGCAGTCGTAATAGAGGGATGTACAGTTGCACTCAAGAGAGTGATGACTGATTTACAGTCATCTGCAAACAATTTTTGAGCAAGCTTCAAGTTATCGGACGGTTCCACATTTTCGAGCTTATAAGAAAAAAATAATTAATAATTAATATTTTAACTTTTTTAATTGGTATCCATGTTACCTGCAGGATATTTAACTCTTCAATTGGTATCCAGGATATCATCAGGATATTCAAATTTTTAAATTGGTATCCATAATACTTACAGGTATCATGGATACCAATTATAATACAAGTTAAATAATAATCATTAAATTATTTCCAATATGCTCGAAAATGTGGATCCGTCCTATTACTCGTAAATAACCTACTTCATTCATGTGTTAAATATAATTTAATTAATAGATTTGTATTAACTGGGTTAAAGTTACCTGATTAATGTACTGAATTTAATGAGTTATAGCTACAATATAATATTATGGGTATTTAATCAAAAAATTTAAGTATTTGTATTTAAGCAACAGCAGTACATTAAATAGTTTTGTTTTCATTAATTTAATTGTAATTATTTTAATAGATACGTGCCGTCAATAACGTTATACAAATAAAAACAATGTTTGAATTGCCTTAATTAGATAGCACGTAAATTAAATAGCAATTAACTGGGTTAGTTTGATTAATTAAAACAATTTATTTACCGACTGTTAGCTGTACCTCAACCGAAAAAAATCTGTCGTTGTTTTAAATGACTGTAATTTGAAAAATTTGACTTTAAATTAAAGTATATACAAAAAGTATACTACTGAAATAAACTTATACATTTAGTTAATTTTAGTTAATTTTGGTATCCATGATACCTGCAGGTATCATGGATACCAACTAAAATTAAAATAAAGTAACAATTATCATATAGTTTTTTTTTATATGACCGAAGATGTGAAACTGACCGATAATTCATAATTTACCCTATATCCATTACAGGGAGATACTCAGTAAAACAGTCTACAGTTTTGAGCTCGTTCCAATTAGTGTTGGTTTGTGTTGTAGGTCTTCCTCGTTCGATTACAAGCCGCATCATCTCCTGTTAGTTAGTGCATGGGATTTGTGTTGTTTCCTTGTTCAGAAATAGATGCAAAGATTGCCACTATTTGCTTAGTGTTTGATGCGCGTAATAATGCATTGTTATATAATAGAAGAAGATTGTATATCATTGCAATTGCAGCTTATATGTAGAAAAGATTTAGAGTTTCTGTTATATATTTTTTGTTTGAATAACTTGTAATTTTATATAAATATTTTTTTTAGATTTTTAGTATCGTATTTATTTCTTCATCTATCTTTAATATTTTTTCGTTTTCGTGCATACAAGAATGATATAATTGGGTTTAATTAGCTGGAGATATTTTCTAGTTTCTTATGTTACTTATAGTATTATTTATGAAATACATATTTATTTGATTAAAATTCAATCTAGGGTAAGTTCCGAATTACCGGTCAGTACTACATCTTCAGTCACATAAGGAAAAACAATATAAAAATTATTTTCATTAGATAGCACTGTATAGTAATAATTATTATTATATTGTTTTTTCTTATATGACCGAAAATGTAGTACTGACCGATAATTCGGAACTTAGCCTAGTTTTGCTACACCAAACATCTATTTATTTAAACATCAAGTTAGAAAAGAGTACATTTTCAATTAACTTCTCCGAGGAATGAAAATGTGGGAGCACAGATTTAAAAAAAGTTCTCCTTTCTCACTTATCCATCACATTTTAATTTCCTTTGCCTGATGTGAACTGAGTAGTGGTGGTAAATCAGACATCCTACGAGTCCTGTGATCTCATAGTAATGTGATACCATGCATCCTACCTACCACCAAAGACAAGATATCACAGAAAGGATATACGCGAGATCCTTTTTAGCTTTCACAGGTACAATGTCAGGTGATAACGCATCCCAGGCAAAAAATTACATTCGTCGAATGATAGTGAAGAACAGAGAGTCGCCGCTTTAATATATGCTGAAATAGTTGTGAGGCACGTCTCGAAGTTATTAGAGTACGTAGATATAGAAAATATCATTATTATTATTCAGATGAGGTTATTAAAAGCAATTTGTTCCAATATTTGCTTTTATTAAAGAAGAAAGTTTTTATGCCATCGCTACTTTTATTCTAACTTATATTCAATTAAATGTTTAATGAATTACAATATGAAATAATTTTGGAGTCATGTCTCGTTCCTATTACCTTTTGTAATAAGTGTAGTCGTGATTTTGGTAATAAAAGCGGGGCTCTCCTGTACTACTTTTAGCTGATAAAAAAAATCAAATTATATTCTATTATGAAGATAAAAACATAGATTGATTTTTCACCTATCGTCGGACACATCCTAATATGGAGGTTGATATTAACTGGTTATAACTCCATTGATTGATCCGTTCTAATCACTAAGGATGACCACCTGGATTTACAGTGAAAGAAAAGTGTATCTGTATGATATTTTGATAGGGTAAGTTACGAATTATCGGTCAGTTTCGTATCTTCGGTCATATAAGAAAAAACGATATTACAAATGTTATTTAATTTTTATTTTAGTTGGTATCCATGCTACCTGCAGGTATCATGGATACCAACTAAAAAAATCCTAATTTACCCTAGTTAACTAAAAATTTCACATTTCCAAAAAACTTTACTATATTATAATTGGTCTGAGTACACGATGACAAATTGGTAAAAGTTGAAAATAATAAGAAATTTAAAAACACTGCTTTGAGATATTAGCATCTTGTGGAGACTCTTTCTTTGATACCCAGGTAGTAATGATTCTCGGACCAATGTTGTCCCGATATTGCCAATGTTGTCCCGATATTGCCAATGTTGTCCCGATATTGCCAATGTTGTCCCGATATTGCCAATGTTGTCCCGATATTGCCAATGTTGTCCCGATATTGCCAATGTTGTCCCGATATTGCCAATGTTGTACCCGATATTGCCAATATTGTCCCGATATTGCCAATGTTGTCCCCGATATTGCCAATGTTGTACCCGGTATTGCCAATGTTGTACCCGATATTGCCAATGTTGTCCCGATATTGCCAATGTTGTACCCGATATTGCCAATGTTGTCCTGATATTGCCAATGTTGTCTCGATATTGCCAATGTTGTACCCGGTATTGCCAATGTTGTCCCGATATTGCCAATGTTGTACCCGATATTGCCAATGTTGTCCCGATATTCCCAATATTGTTCCGATATTTCCAATGTTGTCCCGATATTGGCCCAAAAAATTGCTACCTTGGCAGTAAGCTATAAGGAAAATTGACCAATATCTCATGTGAAGGTTTATCTCTTATCATGGTACTTAAAAACCTTCAGTGACATACTTTCCACAGGTGTTCTGGTCTGTCTGTCACAGGTACAGGTGTAAATTAATTAATGAACATCCCTTTCTAGGTCAGATATAGTAGAAGACATTTCAAAAATGATTTCTGGAAATTGTATTTTCATTTATTACAATGTTTACTAGCTTTATTTATTTATCATCTTCTTCAATTCTTCCAATTGAACATCTCGTTTATTGAATTGTTCAATTTTAAAAATAAAAAAGTGTTTCTCAGAACTCATGGAATTTAATAGTTTCCATTGAATATTAATTTTACTGAGCTTACGTTTCAGTAATTATTTTACACAGAATATATACAAATCCCTGTATTATTTTGAGGCTAGTCCTACATACAAAAACTTTGTATCAATTAATTGCAGTTTTGAAGAAAGCTTTTACGTTTTTTTTGTACTAAAGTTCAAAGTAATCATTTGTTACTGACAAACTTGAGACTATATAATACCCCTTTTTTAAATTATTAATATCAGTTTGCATTAAATTATTTCTTGGAGTATATATTCATTTTATAATAATTTCATATAGAAATCGTTGATAGTCTGAATCATATCTTATACATTTCCATTCTTTAATTTAAACATATCTATATTTAGTTTATTGATTTATTTTATATTATTAGAATTATTGACCATGTAACGTGTCTTCAATCAATAAAATATAAATGTTTCAATACCACTTCTTTAGAAAATGTTTATAATTTCCTCGCTATATTGTTTTAATGTTGAACCATGTAGTATATTGTAATAGTTCCTATTTCCATAAGAGCTTTTCTTAAGGGCCGTACACACGTAGGATTTTTTAAGTCTTACCACCAGACTTTTTGCTAAGCTCCTCCTACTTTTTCCACGAGAATATAAGAAAAAACGATACAATTATTATTTATTTTAGTTGGTATCCATGATACCTGCAGGTATCATGGATACCAACTAAAATAAATAATAATTGTATCGTTTTTTCTTATATTCTCGTGGAAAAAGTAGGAAGAGCTTAGCAAAAAGTCCGGTAGTAAAACTTAAAAAATCCTACGTGTGTACGGCCCTTTAAGAGTTGTTGCTAGAAAGTAAGTTGACTCTTGCTGGCTGGGTTGGTGTACAACTCGAAGCTCAGTCTCGCTCATCTCTTACGATATCCTTAGGAGCGTATCCTGTGAATCCTTCCTAGCTGCAGGCGATAGGATGGCTTCCTGAAGAAGCTAGACCTCCTCAACCAAGTATTTACACTAAAATGAAGCTCTGCAAAGAATATGATTACAGTAAGGTGAAGTTCTAGAAAAATTATGATTAACGTTATCAATTTTCCACAAAATAGAAAACTATTTTTTACTCAAACTTAAAAATATTTTCAAGTAGACTAACAGAATTTTATCGTTTTTGTAAAAAAAATTAGGATAAATTCACAATGGATATATAAATTTTATGATAAATTGCTCATGGATATCATCAAATCAACTTATATCTCAGCCTAGCTAAGATTTTCGCCCCACTCAGGTCTTTAGAGTTTGGTTGGCATTTTTCTTGAGAGAAACTGACAGAGGATGTACCCTTTGTCTCACTTTTAATGGAACTCCTCAGGGGGATAAAAACGCACCCGTTGCTTCCCACTAATTTGAATAATCAGTGTACCTACATAACTCAGCTTGAATCAAGACAACCTCTTCATACTTTTTCTAGCGCTGTCTGAATATGCTCCTATTAATCAGTCAACTTTATCAACATGATTAAACTATATGTTTTCATATTATATGAAATTTTACTTTATATATAATTAATCACCACAAAACTGTTATTAGTATATAATGAAAAACGTAAATCTCAAATTTAACATCCTTCTATTTCATTTAAAGATTTTTAACTTTTTATTTCTTCATCATAATGTATTAGGATCTTGACTTAACTGTACAACACACTATAAACTCTATATCCTTAATCCCACAGACCTCTAGGAACTGACCTCCTATTCCTTTTCAATTAATGTAAACTATAAAGAGCAGTGGTCCAACCTCGCACCCTGAGGCAGGCACAGAAATCTTTTATCGTGTCTTCAGCTAGAGAGTCTTCCTGAAATCACTCTGCTTTGTTTTTCTCTGGTGTCATCCATCCTGTGCTGCTCGTATCCTTCAGGGATGTTCTCCGCCCTTGCATCCTCCTTCTCCTCATCTCTTTCTCAATAGGATTGCAGTCACTTGTGAAATATCGGTTGCTATCTATCTCACTCTAAGGTCACATCTTGTACAACCAGATTTATGTTATCTAACAATGCGATGTATATAGTATCGTATGTTTAACGTATGTATATAATAGTGCATGTTTAACATCTGTATGTAGTAGTGTATGTTTAACGTATGTATATAGTAGTGTATGTTTAACGTATGTTTATAGTAGTGCATGTTTAACATATGTATGTAGTAGAGTATGTTTAATCTATGTATATTATAATACTACCTATGTAGCCTTGCATATTAGTTTATTTTACTTTTCTTGAAAATTCCTGGAAAACAAAGTTTTTTATATACATTTTATCCTACTATAGGCTCTTCATAACGTAAATGTTAAAATTCTAGAAAGGAGACAATATGAATTCCTTCATATGACAACTATTAATTGTTATATTCTCGTTTATATTGTAAGACAAAAGCAACTTACCAGTATATTACTTCACGGATAGTTAACTGACTGTGAATTTACAGCAAAATGTTAAATGTGTCGAAAAGTGAATTAAGCTTCAAATCCTAAAACACTCTTTTCATCCCCTCTGCCATTGAGTCGTTAAACAAAAACAATGTGGTTATGTACTCACATTTCTTCAGTGTCTTCAGTTCCAGCATACGCCTTGGTAGACAGAGTCTTTGTTTTTGCTCATGGAGTCTGCTAGCAAACACGTCGCCATGCTCAGAATTTGATGTATGATAAGTAGATGCCTCGGCTTTATTGTTTTAACTGTTATCATTTTGAAGAAAAGGTTCGGTCTACCGTTAGAAAATTTAATTACATGAATTCTTTTCATTGAAATCTTGCTTGGGTATTATTTTATATAATATTCTGTGATCACTGATGTTTTTTTGTTAAAGATGTTATTTAAATTACTACTTTTTTTAGAAGTTAGCCACTTTTCTGTCTGACTGCTTCTTCCAGTCCCTTGTATTTATTTGCCTTTTGGCATCAACGATATAGCGTTAGGTTCCAAAACTGACGTTAAAGCCCTTAATAAATCAATGCATATTGTAACAATATTCTTAAACATATATTTAACTAATAATTATTTTTTTATCAAGGCTCAATTTTCTAAGAGCAAATACTTATGTTATTTATTTATGACACGCAAAATAATGCATTATTAAAACCGACTGCAAAACCACTATTAATTTTCTCCATGTAAGGATTAATTTAATGACTTCAATTACTCATGTTACAGTAGCTATAATTTATTGCTAAGATCATCATTAACTTCTAACTATTGCTTAAACATAAATGCCTGCCAGTGCTTTTAATTTACCTGCTTTAAACCACTACTAACAGAACAATGCTAGCCAATAAATTGCATCCAAAACTGAGTTATGATGCTAGCGAAGAAGAATTAAAAATTATGAATAATCAGATGAATAATTTGATCTGTATTTTAATATAGGGTGAAATCTGAGTTATCGGTCAGTTCTACATCTTGGATCATGTAAAAAATGTTAAATTATACTGATTATTATTATAGATTTTTTTTACGTACATGATCGAAAATGTGGAACTGTCCGATAACTTAGAATCACCTTAGTTTAATTTGCAGTAGGTTAATTTTAATTTTTTCAATGGTAAAATATTTTCAAAATCATATTTGATCTAAAATATGTTACTACAATTATAGTTCAGTTAAGTAGGGTAACTTCCAAGTTATCGGACGGTTTCACATTTTCGATCATATAAAGAAAACTATATAATAATTATGATTTACTTATTATTTTAATTATTATATAGTATAATATATATGATCGACAATTTGAAAACGTCCGATAACTTGGAACTTGCTTTAGTCAGATTTCTCTATCTTGATGATCGTTATGATTCTTCACGGCTGAAAAAGATCCTATAAATATTTTTTTACATATATCTTCCTAGCAGTTTCCATAGCCAGTGGCAAGTGCACATATGGATTGAAATTAATAGCAGGCAGAAAATAAATGAGTTACCCCTTCACTTGTTCAGAAAATAAGGGATAAATCTACGGAGACTGAGAGACTAATTTCATTTACTCTAGTCTCATAATCTACTAACTCATGTAATTTAATAGGTTTATGATTCATTGCATTTGTTTCATATTTTTTATACATTTTTCAATTATTTTAACTCCCACTCTAGTTTTATCAATTTCTTGCTGTTAATTAAATTGAAGATGGTACTGCTTGCATTACCACAAATATTAAAAGATATAATAAAGAATGAGTGCACTAGGGTAATTTACGAGTTAGCAATCGGTTTTACATTTTCGATCATATAAGAAAAAGTTTTAATTGGTATCCATGATCCTTTTAATAAGCAATCTCATCGTAATATAATTTTAATTGGTATCCATGATACATGCAGGTATTACGGATACCAATTAAAATAACGAGTTATAATGTTAAAATATATTCTTTTTTCCCAATGTAAACTTACATTTTCCCCCTCATGTTCCAAAATATTGAACTGGTCGATAACTCGGAACTTAACCTATATTTTAATTCCCATGATACCTGCAGGTATCATGGATACCAATAAAAATAAAATAACAATTAAAATATCGTTTTTTCTCATATGACCGAAGATGTGAAACTGACCGATAATTTGTAATTTACCCTATCAGCACATCTGCAAATGTTTTCACACTCCTTCACACTCTCAGATTATCACACTCTTATCACCCTCTGACAGGTTCACACATTCCTCACCCTCTTAACATTCCTGAGAGGGTGTGTACCATCACCCTCTCCATCCCTAGATTGGAACTGTTATTGTTTGGAATTGTTAATGTTTTTCAAATAAAAAACACTTAATTTTGTTAATTTTGATTTTTGAATTTTTTAAGGTTTTTCATTTTTTTTAAATCATTATTTTTTTTTTAATTAAAGAAACATCATTTCATTTTTCTACTTTTCTAAATAATAAAAATTCTGCTTTAATCTAAAAACTACGGTTTTGTTTTTTAGATATTATTGCTCCATTAAAAACATGTTTCTATTGAATTAAAATTGTTTATTATTAATAGAAGAGTAACTCTTCTTTTAATTTATTTTAAATTTCATTTATTTAAAATAAAAATAAATAAATTTCATCTGAAATTTATTTAACTTATTTATGTGACATTTAATAAAAATACACCCAAACTATTTAATTACCTTTTTAAATCTAATTATCTATTACCTGCTTCCTATTTAAATTCTACTCTACACATTTCACTACCACGGAGTGAATTCTTATACAATTATTTCCTACGTCCTTTTATTGATAAATATTTAAAATATCAATTGTAGGTACTATCAAGGAAAAAAGTCTACGTGTGATATTAATTACACAAATTGCAGTTATCAGGTATCCTATCATTATTAAAATTTATAAATTTGTTATCGTGTAGCTACTCAGACCAATTATGAAATATCTACAGGCATTACAATAATTAGTAAAATTTTATTTTTGTAAATGTGAAATTAGTAAATTGTCTAAAAATCATTACGGATAAAATTTTCTTTGATTGTACAGCAAGAGAAGTTAACTCTATTTAAATAAATACATATAATTAAGTAGTATTTTCTATTATTTGTTGGTATGCGGAGTGTATCATTGTACTATATATACAATAGGATATGCTATACATTATAGTATATTGAAGAATGTACTATACATGCTATAGGATGAAGAAGGGTGGATATAAATAAGGACACACTTCCTTCCAGTGTCCTTCGATAGATCCTGCCTTTATTCCTATAATAGACACTATAATTATCATCTAGGGTTCCCTATAGCACCTCCCTATAGTATAACAAAAACTGGTAATCACGGAGTAGCTTTTCTGCATTCATGAGCTTATCACCTTTGATGGTAGGTGACTTATTGGACTACTTCTGTAAAGTCCCTTGTATTTGATTTTCTTTGGCGTCAGTGATATTATATATTTGGTTAGAAGTAGAAGAATGAGTGAGAATACGTGATTTAACATAATAAGTAATTACGATATCCGCTACTTGGAGGAAATGAACATTCTTTTTACCCTATTCAATGTATTAAAATAACGGCATTGTTTCAATTACATATACATCTTTAGTTTATCATCCCCCTATTTTAATTAAGGTACAATGAATTAAAGGTATGTAAATTATAGCTCTGATTTATTCATCAAGAATTTTTTTTATGAGCATTCAAATCGCCAAAGTGAAATAATTTTATTATATGTGAAATACTTGTAAAACTGACCTTATTCATCATGATATTTTAAAATTTAATATTTTTCTTCATCATAATAAGTCTATTGGTTATTAATAGTTTTTATTATAATATACCAAACATTATTCCTATTAATGGGAGGAATGCGTGTTTTGCTTGTTTCCCCTCTAAATAAGGCAGTTTCCCCACTAAACTTTTCCTGATATTGAGTTACAAACACTTCAAAAAAAGAAAGAAAATTAATGACTAGATCAGTTTGCTAATTTTGGAATGTGCTTTCGAATTCGTGATGTTTTTGAAACTATTTGGAGAAAGCTGAATAGTAAGTCATTATTGAAAAATTACTAGGGTAAGTTCCGAATTATCGGTCAGTACTACATCTTCGGTGATATAAGAAAAAATAGAAAAATAGTTATTATTAGATAAAACAGTGTGATAATAATGATTGTTTTTTCTTATATGTCCGAAGATGTAGTACTGACCGATAATTCAGAACTTACCCTATATAGTTATATAAAAAATGTCATTAGTTTAAATAGAAATATAGCTATTTATATAGAGCAGAATGTGGTAACTATTATGACGCACAACTTTGGTAACGTTATCCCCTTTGATGGTTTGTATGCCGAGTGAAATTATGTTAGGATTACAGTGGAAAAATAAACTGAGTTGTTTATGGGAAGCAAAAGAAAAAGATATGAGGATAAATCAAAGATGGCAAAAAATACCATAAATACACGAGTATCAATAATTTTTTAATAGAGTTAATTTATTTATGTAGGGAAGAATGATAGTAGAGCGTACAGTAGAAATGCTGTTATGGAATATATCTTATGCGACACTGTTTAGAAATTATGTAAATATTACTATTTTATTATATTATTTTCTCATTTATTTCAATTTTATTCGGTCAAATTAATTTATTTTACTAATTTTATGACTAAATTGATTACTCCTAATATTTTAGTGACTAAATTGATTGTTCCTAGATTTTATTGACTAAATTGATTGATTGATCCTAGTATTTTATTGACTAAATTGCTTGATTGATCCTAGTATTTTATTGACTAAATTGATTGATTGTTCCTAGTATTTTATTGACTAAATTGATTGATTGATCCTAATATTTTATTGACTAAATTGATTGATTAATCCTAGTATTTTATTGACTAAATTGATTGATTGAACCTAGTATTTTATTGACTAAATTGATTGTTCCTAGTATTTTATTGACTAAAATGATTGTTCTTAGTATTTTATTGACTAAATTGATTGTTCCTAAAATTGATCTTAACATTGCAATTACTAATTTTATCATTCCTAATGTTTTACTTCTTCTTCGAGTCTTTTGTACTTCATTTCTTTTTGACGTCAGCGATATGTCCTTTGGTTCCGACGCAGACGTTAAACCTCTACTAAATTGATTAATTACATACCAAAATGTATTATTTACATTATAATTCCATTCCAATATGATTTTCTATTAACTTATCTCCTACTTTTAAATAAATAAATAGATTTTTTTTATATATAAAAAGACAATATTTTTCAATTGAAAAAACATAATATATTAATTGTTTAATTTGAATTTATTACTTAATCAATTATGGTAAGTTCCGAATTATCGGTCTGTTCTACATCTTCGGTCATATAAGAAAAAACAATATAAAATTAGTGTTATTACACAGTGCTATCTAATAATTATTTTTAAATCGTTTTTTCTTATATGACCGAAGATGTAGAACTGACCGATAATTCGGAACTTACCCTATGTCCTATGCTGTAAGTTTTACAACTGAAAGTTACGTGAATTATTACTACAGAAGTCTGAATGTTTAAACAGGGGGACCTACGTCGAGTGTCCTGTTACCAACACATTGTTCCTCTGTTTTTGTCTCCTTGAGTGCTAACAGATATCTGTTTGAAAACAGGAGAACAACAGTTAATGGAGCAAGCACGAGTAAACAGAATTCACTGTTTGTCTCCATTGCAACACTGTTTAGATAAATAGATAATCCTATTCATTGATATTTTTGTTATGCTTTTGAATTGTATAAAATAGGAAATATAAATAAAATTTGTTTATATGATATTTCCTTCTTTCATTGGTAAATTATTAATAAAGTTACTTGATTTTATTTATTGAAAAATGTTATTTGTAACGAAAAATTTAATTGATATTTCTCCTTGTTTTAACTATTGTAAACATGGCAGATTAACAATAAATAATTGATACAATATAATTGCAATATAAAAAAATATACTATAATGTTTTCTCCGGTTATTGTAGAAATGCATATTTACATTATTTATTTTTGGGTGTAAAAACTAGTGTGATTTTTGGTCGCATTGCTGAATTCTTGGTATGTTTTGCCCGTCAAAAGCTTGGTACTACTGAAGCGAATAGTAAAATGTGTGAAGAAATAAATAAATAGAGTATGGCCAACATGTGTGCGACTGTGGGAAACACGTCTCGAGATTTAAGGGATAACTGTAGGTAGTTAATATAGCCTGCAATTTATTATCTCACTTGGGGAAATTATCATTGGGAATATCCTCTGTTACGGTATATTTGCAAGGTATTTTATCGTGAAATATCAAAATTTTAAACATTATCGTCTAAATTTAATCGTCGGGAAAAATCTGGTAATCTTTTGTCAAAAAATATTATAATTATCGAGACTATAAATGTGTTTCACGATTATTTCGATTATTCGACGAATCGTTTATCGTCATGGTTAGACGATTATTTTTTCATTGATTATGACCGAAAACATAGGATGTACAGTTTGCTGTGTGGTTATTTGCTACCGAACAACTTGCTCTAATTGTACATGCTGTTCCGATTTGTAACAGGATATTTGGAGTAGGTTTTTAGAAAATGGTTTGTGTTTCGTTAGTGAAATTAGTGAGTATGAAATAAATGAATAATAATTGAGATATTTTTTTTCATAATTATTGTTTGGGTTGTGATAATACGCTTCTATAATCATAGATTCCGAAAATATTAAAAACGGATTAAAGAGTATTGAATCGTACTAAATCAGCGGTTTGGAGTATTCGATACCATTTCGTTTCGTCTATGATATTCTTAAGATCTATGATATTAAATGCATATTGTCTCAACCCTAGTAATTATTAACTTGTTGAACAAATGAAACTGTATTTTAAATTATTAATGAAGTGATTCAATATAGCTAAATAATTATTTTCAATTTATTTATTTAATAAATTGTAACTAGTTATTTCATATAAATTAAGTATTAAGTTATATTCAAATAGTATGATTTATCATACAAATACATTTATTTTTAATATGTCCTCACCAATTCTATTACATCATAGCGTTATGCTCCTGCTAATTTGAATTTTAAATAACATGCTTTATGTAGTAGCACATAGTTATACTCAGGTAACACGTAACGTTATTGCATGACGCATGTAACAGTAAGCCTATAGGTTAATAGGGTGTTAGACCACTGTGAAATAACTTATATATGCTGTAAGTCATTTCTGAAATGTTATACTATTTTATTTTATATTAAAACTGTTCATTATTATTTTTATCAATTTTCATTATTAATTTTAATAATTCTAATTAAGTATTTATTTTATTAAATTTCTTATGATTTTTCATTATTTTATTAGATATATTTGATGACATATGTGTATTAAATTATTCATGTATTGAATTATATAGTATATACGTTTATTAAAATTAAGTTAATTTTATTGCTGAAGTGACTTTTCATTCACTTATATATTCATTTATTCATTATAAGCCACAGTCATCAATAATAATTAATGTGGTATTTTAGTAGTAATCACCTTAGCTATTATTAGGCCCATTTAGAAACTGTTTCTTCCCAGCCCGTCACAAGGTTCAGATTTATCAGAGGTACAATATGGCTTTCAAAATACTGAAGTTTACCACAATTAGCATTGACAATATTCGTGTGTTTGTGTACATTTGTCACAACTCTAAATGCCTATTAATCTTAAGGAGAAGTGACTTTTCATTCGTTTGCCTTCGCGACTTGAAAGGTTTTTCATTAGTCAACTTTGCCATTACTGGCTAGGGCTCATTTAGTGTTATTGTTGCTTGGGACAATGTTGATACTTGAGATTTGGTGATTGTATTGCCTTTTCACCCGCAACAAATTCGTATTATTCCTTAAATTTGAATTCTCAAAACTAATTTTTTTATTTACTGAATTAAAAATTTAAAATCCAGTGCAAATTATTTCATAAAATTAAATTTTACTAATTTTTTTTAATGAAAATTTAATTTTCTTTATCAAAATGTTTGAGAAACTCTAAAATAATTTAAGTTTTGAAGGAATGTCTAAAATACTTTACTAATCCATATCCTGAGTGTTAGTGTTGAAAGGCTTAAAAATGTCGTCGCTGGTTAATTGTCACCATGTTGAAATGTTAATGTACATTCTTGGAATAGTTCACCCTATACTGATGATGAAGTGGGAAGTGGTTAATCTGATGCTATTTCAACAGGTTCAATGGATCGTCTATATTGAGTGATTGATTGATTGTCACATTTCTTATTTACGGTTGAGTTCGAGTCGCTTGCATTCAATTTCCTATTGAGTGATATGGCCTTTGGTTCCGAAGCAGACGTTAAACCCCTTATAAATAAAATTAATTATATTCTTTTTTTTTGTTCTACACACTTCTATTTTATAATAAACCTTATTATATTCAGATTCTCTATTAAGCTACTTTTTTTTGAAAATTATAAATTTTCATACATACATATTTGAAATAAAATTTATGAACTTCACTATAATTTTTTTTAATTCGTAAAAATATTACCCTTTAATGTTACTGGGTCCTTTCTTATATATCTTAAATTAATAAGTAAATACCTCAGAAACCAGGATAATCCTATCTCAAAATAATTCACATGCTCACATGTATGATTCTTTTTTAACTCCTTCACTAATAACTTAGCGTGCTTTTCTCTTCAGTCCGCAGATTAACTTCTTCTTTCTTCCTCTAAGTATCGAAACATGCCGTGCTGATGTACTGGCTACTCTATGTGATTTGTTTTAACTATTGACCGTTCACTTATTCAACGAGAAAAAATTGCGAGTCAGCCTGACTCATCGCTTGAGTCAAGGCTGGCAAAAGTCCGATATTGAAGTCTTTTTTTCTTGATTGGTTCTACCTGAGTCAATTTGACTATGAATTAGGAGTCTTTATGACTTTTTTTTGAGTAAAATTTTAGGATGAGTCAAATTGACTCATATTTTCGAGCCGGTTTTGCGATAAACTGAAATCTCAATTTTTGAGTCAATTTGACTCGTATTTTTTTCAGGTTAGTTTTAGGCCGATTCTTTAGTAGATAATAAAACGGCGCGTTTTGAACGCCCAGTTTACGCCTCTTAAAATTCAATCTACACTAAGCGGTGAAAACGTGGCATTTAAACGCGATAGAAGCGTATTGCAATCTATACTGGGCGTTGAAAACGCTGCGTTTCGTGCGCATGGGTATAGAATGGGCCGTAGACAGCGTATATCAAGGCAAATATTCATTTAACAGCCGGTATTTTACGTTGTGATTTGAGTAAGTTCCAAGCTATCTATCGGTCAGTTCCATGTTTTCCATCATTTAAAAAAAGGTGTATAATAAAGATTATTTAACTTATATTTTAATTTATAAATTTACAGAAAAAGTTATATAATAATTATTATATACTTTTTCCTTATATGATCTGAAAAGTGGAACTGGCCGATAAATTAGAACTTACCCAAGCTAATAATTTTTTTTTAATTTTATTTCTTATGCGCTATAGTTTTACGATTTCATTTTATTTAAATTTGTCTTTTTCTTGCTTTCTGGTTACTTTAGCAACTGTAGCATGTTTTCCATTTAGGAGGAATTTCATCGCATATATTATTATAAATACTCTCACCAAATGTGCTACAATGGATAAATAAAGGTTTGTATTTACTTTAAAACAAGTTTATATAGGTTTATCTTCATCAAACAATATTACTCGGCTTCTAGCAAAATAAATGATTGTTAGATGAACATTCCTTACAATTAACACAGTAAATTTGAATGAAAGTATATTAAGTATATTTATTACATATATAAAGTTTGGTATGTTACTGGTATCGATACATGTTTCTAATACAGTTCGTTTATTCTCCCATGTCATATTTTTGTAACTGGGGTAAGTAATGAATTATCGGTCATTTCCACATCTTCGGTTGTATAAGAAAAAACTATATGATAATAATAATGTAATTTTTTAGTTTAATTGGTATCCACGATAGGATACAAATTAAGATTTAATAATTATTATTATTTTTGTATCATTTTTCTTATACGACTGAAGATGTGAAACTGACGGATAATTCATCTACCCTATTTATTTTTAACTAATCATGTTTTCATTTGTGGTGTTTAACTGTGTTTCCCATATGCCAAACCTACCCTAAGTAGCTGTGCCATCAATTACCCTATAATCTCTTTCTCATGTTATTTCCCATGCCCTATTAGACAAATATTCCCCCTATCTAGGGTAACTAACTCACAGGTGTCGGGTTATAACCCATAGCGGAGTTAGAAGAGTTCTGTGTGAACTCATAACCCTACGTGAGGTATTTGAGATTATTTTGGTGCACCGGAGTAAAGAGTTAACTAATTGTGAGTAATGAAATATGGGGATTAGTGAGAAGAAAACGAAGGAGATGAATATAGGAAATGAAAGAGATGAAGAAAACGAAGGAGATGAATATAGAAAATGAAAGAGATGAATAAAACAAAGGAGAGGAATATAGAAAATGAAAGAGAGGAATATAGAAAATGAAGGAGAGGAATATAGCAAATGAAAGAGAGGAAATCCTAATAACTATTTGTATTATTTAATAGTACTGCATGAACTACTATTACAAATATGAAAAATAAATATATTTTTAGGATTAACTAAGATCTTTATTTTATGATAAGTTCTTAATTGTCGGTCAGTTCCCCATTTTCGGACACGTAAGAAAAAATTATATAATAATTATTTAATTTTTATTTTTATTGGTATATATGATACCTGCACCTAAGAAAAAACGATATAATAATAATTATTCATTTTTTTTATTTTAACTGGTATCCATGGTACCTGCAGGTGTCATAGATACCAATCAAAATAAAAATTAAATAATTATTAGTTAATATAACTTTTTTTCTTACGTGTCCGAAAATGAGGAAGTGACCGATAATTAAGATAAATAAATAAGTTATGAATAAATTGAATTAAAAAATGATAATAAATATACCATATGTGTTTTTCCATTTCTTCTCTAGCGTATATATTATATAGTTTTAATCTTCATCTATCCTAATAATTCCCGTTGTGTGTTTATTTATTTGGTGTCTGCTTCTTAAGTATGCTAGGAAATTTACATATGTTTATGGTAAAATGTATCACATATAAAGACAGCTAAAATATGTTTGAGTAAATAAATGATAATTTATTCATTATTGAATAAATAATAAAAACGGCGACGATACTATTAGAATATATTATTGTTCATGAATGTGATATTTTAATTCTAAAGTTTATATTTTAACCGGAAAAGTACAATATTAATACTATTGAAAACCCGTTATGTTTAACGGGAAAATACACTAGTGTTATTATATTTCGATAAAATTTAACACCAATATTTAATGTATTCTATGTCTGTTTTTATAAATATATTGTATATCATGTTATTTTCATGTTATTTTTTAACAATAATGCAATACGGTTAATAAAAATAATTTCACAGTTGAAATGAATATTACTTTGATGTTTTTTTTTAAATGAAACTAATACTGATTAGTAGGGTTGTGACAATATGAGTTTAAAATCATAGATCTTAAGAATATCACAGACGAAATGAAATGGTATCGAATACTATATACAGCTGGTTTAGAACGATTCAATACTCTTTAATTCTACCGTCTATAATATTTTCAGGATCTATGATTTAAAACGCATATTGTCACAACCCTAATGATTAGGCCTGACACGTTTGAAATATCGTTAATAGAAGATCAAGTTTTGCCTGTACTATTTCTCTATGTATACAATTTCTATATCTGTTGACATTCACACATTTACCCTCACTTGTTCTATCTCTTTAGAGGGTAGAATTTGACTCTCTTCTTCCTTGGTGACTAGATATTCTCCTACAAAAAGTCTACAGTCAGTCTACTGTGTTATTCCTACCGAATATATCCACCTACAGTGTCTACTATAACAGTGTAGTCAGTCTACTGTGTTATTCCTACCGAATATATCCACCTACAGTGTCTACTATAACAGTGTAGTCAGTCTACTGTGTTATTCCTACCGAATATATTCACCTACAGTGTCTACTATAACAGTGTAGTCAGTCTACTGTGTTATTCCTACCGAATATATCCACCTACAGTGTCTACTATAACAGTGTAGTCAGTCTACTGTGTTATTCCTACCGAATATATCCACCTACAGTGTCTACTATAACAGTGTAGTCAGTCTACTGTGTTATTCCTACCGAATATATCCACCTACAGTGTCTACTATAACAGTGTAGTCAGTCTACTGTGTTATTCCTACCGAATATATTCACCTACAGTGTCTACTATAACAGTGTAGTCAGTCTACTGTGTTATTCCTACCGAATATATTCACCTACAGTGTCTACTATAACAGTGTAGTCAGTCTACTGTGTTATTCCTACCGAATATACTCACCTACAGTGTCTATGATCGAAAATTTGGAATCGTCTGATAACTTGGCACTTACTCTTACTATTTGTAAATCTCAATGTGGTCAGATGAAATCATAGCAATATACATATTATTATTAATATAAAAAATGAATATTTATTATTTTTAAGGTCGTCCACATCATACTAATTTTTTTAATATAATAAACGTATCAATTCATAACATTCGGTTTCCTAGCTCATATTTCTATTTGATTGTACAGTGTAAGAAAATGAAAACTTTATTAAAATCATAAAAGATAATTACACAAAATATAATGCATGGTAAAATCTACAAACAGTTTTTTAAATAAAATCAAGCCCGCAATAGACAAATATATTTTGACCCATCTAAAGTTTCCTCTGTTAGTCTCTGTGTGTAGCTTTAACTAATGTATTTCTTGCATCTCACTGACATGACTACATTAGAAAGGTCACCTGTAACTTAACACTGACAAATGGAACCTTAGTGAAGTTAACACGTGGTATAGCTACCTCGTGACAGACACTGTGTCACAAACCTGTCACGCTTTCTCTTTGTCACCTCTCTTAAGTACTTTGTACTTCTAAAGTACTTTGTACTACTAAAGTACTTTGTACTTCTAAAGTACTTTGTACTTCTAAAGTACTTTGTACTTCTAAAGTACTTTGTACTTCTAAAGTACTTTGTACTTCTAAAGGACTTTGTACTTTTAAAGTACTTTGTACTTTTAAAGTACTTTGTACCTCTAAAGTACTTTGTACTTCTTAAGTACTTTGTAGTTATGTGTAACTCCTGAGAGAGGAGGAGGTTGTGAAATCCTTGTAGTTTGTTAATTTTTTTCAGAAGTAAAGTCAGAAATGAACGAATCGCTGAAACTGGTATTTAGTAATTCATTATAAGTTTATATCCAATCAAATATATATTCCATTTAATTTATAATCTCAAATTGATTTGTCTTTAAAAAGCATAACACTTTGAAAAATGTAGATTTTCTTTTACTTCTCTAAGATGGTTGCATGAAGCTTTAATTATTTTAAATTTTAAATCTAGGGTTACTATATAGAAAGAGAATTAGCAGTAAGAAAATTATGGTCAGACTATAGATGATTCAGTTGAATTCTCAATTCAATTTTATGGTATGCCCACAATAACTTATGGTTCCACAAATTATAGATTACTGAAGAGCCGTACACACGTAGGGTTTTTTAAGTCTTTCCACCAGACTTTTTGCTAAGCTCCTCCTACTTTTTCCAGGAGAATTTAAGAAAAAGGGATACAATTATTATTTTTTTTAGTTCGTATCTGTGATACCTGCAGGTATCATGGATACCAACTGAAATAAATAATAATTGTATCCCTAAATCTTAAATTCTTCTGGAAAAAGTAGGAGGAGCTTAGCAAAAAGTTTGGTGGAAAGACTTAGAAACTTTACGTGTGTACGGCCCTTTAGAGCTTATCTCAACACACAGGTAAACTGAAACTGAATTCAAATGAGTTTAACGTCCGATTTCGGTTACAGTTTCCCAGTCTTATCTCCGGTTGAAACCACTCCCAACGTTCAAAACTATCTTTGGTATCTCGCTAATGTGGGCATGGGATGCCCAAATGCCCATGGGGTCCCCAAAGGCCTTCTTCCACCAGGATGCAGAAAACGGTTGGAAGAACTCTTGTGAAAGATCGGATGAACCTCCGGAAAGCGGATCGTTATACGGATGGAGTAAAAAAAACCGCTAAGGGATACCGATGCCAATTCTCAATTTATGTCATTCTAAAACATCAATTCTTTAATTTTATAAATATATTTCTATTTATAATCAATTGTTTTTGATAAACTGTTGCTCATATAAATTTAATTATGATATCGATATCCCTTTGAATTGTAATTTTTTTTAAAGACTATATTTTCCATTAAAAACAAGAAAGATAAAATTCTTAGCCACCCACCATTCAAATTTTTTAAGATCAATAATTTTTTCAGATTTTACTATACCATTTTCTGCTCAAATGAATGGGAATAGAGGCTGAAAATCTGCACTCCAGGCAGCCATTGGTTTAAAGGAACGGCATCTTACGTGGCTAATTTTATTCCAAGATTGCATTTCGAGACAGGATGTTGTTTTCAACGTTCAACAGGATCTGGAAACTGGTGTACTAGAGTAGGAAGGTACTATCAGAGAAAAGAGTCACTTTGATGATGTACTATCAGAGAAAAGAGTCACTGTGATGATGTACTATCAGAGAAAAGAGTCACTGTGATGATGTACTATCAGAGAAAAGAGTCACTTTGATGATGTACTATCAGAGAAAAGAGTCACTGTGATGATGTACTATCAGAGAAAAGAGTCACTGTGATGATGTACTATCAGAGAAAAGAGTCACTGTGATGGTGTACTATCAGAGAAAAGAGTCACTGTGATGGTGTACTATCAGAGAAAAGAGTCACTGTGATGATGTACTATCAGAGAAAAGAGTCACTGTGATGATGTACTATCAGAGAAACGAGTCACTGTGATGATGTACTATCAGAGAAAAGAGTCACTGTGATGATGTACTATCAGAGAAATGAGTCACTGTGATGATGTACTATCAGAGAAACGAGTCACTGTGATGATGTACTATCAGAGAAAAGAGTCACTGTGATGATGTACTATCAGAGAAACGAGTCACTGTGATGATGTACTATCAGAAAGAAGAGACACTGTGATGATGTACTATCAGAGAAAAGAGTCATTGTGATGATGTACTATCAGAGAAAAGAGTCATTGTGATGATGTACTATCAGAGAAAAGAGTCATTGTGATGATGTACTATCAGAGAAAAGAGTCATTGTGATGATGTACTATCAGAGAAAAGAGTCATTGTGATGATGTACTATCAGAGAAAAGAGTCATTGTGATGATGTACTATCAGAGAAAAGAGTCATTGTGATGATGTACTATCAGAGAAAAGAGTCATTGTGATGATGTACTAACAGAGAAAAGAGTCATTGTGATGATGTACTATCAGAGAAAAGAGTCATTGTGATGATGTACTATCAGAGAAAAGAGTCATTGTGATGATGTACTATCAGAGAAAAGAGTCATTGTGATGATGTACTATCAGAGAAAAGAGTCATTGTGATGATGTACTATCAGAGAAAAGAGTCATTGTGATGATGTACTATCAGAGAAAAGAGTCATTGTGATGATGTACTATCAGAGAAAAGAGTCATTGTGATGATGTACTATCAGAGAAAAGAGTCATTGTGATGATGTACTATCAGAGAAAAGAGTCATTGTGATGATGTACTATCAGAGAAAAGAGTCATTGTGATGATGTACTATCAGAGAAAAGAGTCACTGTGATGATGTACTATCAGAGAAAAGAGTCACTGTGATGATGTACTATCAGAGAAACGAGTCACTGTGATGATGTACTATCAGAAAGAAGAGACACTGTGATGATGTACTATCAGAGAAAAGAGTCATTGTGATGATGTACTATCAGAGAAAAGAGTCATTGTGATGATGTACTATCAGAGAAAAGAGTCACTGTGATGATGTACTATCAGAGAAAAGAGTCATTGTGATGATGTACTATCAGAGAAAAGAGTCACTGTGATGATGTACTATCAGAGAAAAGAGTCACTGTGATGATGTACTATAAGAGAAAAGAGTCACTGTGATGATGTACTATCAGAGAAAAGTCACTGTGATGATGTAATATCAGAGAAAAGAGTCACTGCGATGTTGTACTATCAGAGAAAAGAGTCATTGTGATGATGTACTATCAGAAAGAAGAGACACTGTGATGATGTACTATCAGAAAAAAGAGTCATTGTGATGATGTACTATCAGAGAAAAGAGTCACTGTGATGATGTACTATCAGAGAAAAGAGTCACTGCGATGATGTACTATCAGAGAAAAGAGTCATTGTGATGATGTACTATCAGAGAAAAGAGTCACTGTGATGATGTAATATCAGAGAAAAGAGTCACTGCGATGATGTACTATCAGAGAAAAGAGTCACTGTGATGATGTACTATCAGAGAAAAGAGTCACTGTGATGATTTTCTATCAGAGAAAGAGTCACTGTGATGATTTCTATCAGAGAAAGAGTCACTGTGATGATGTACTATCAGAGAAAAGAGTCACTGTGATGATTTTCTATCAGAGAAAGTGTCACTGTGATGATTTTCTATCAGTGAAAAGAGTCACTGTGATGATGTACTATCAGAGAAAAGTGTCACTGTGATGATGTACTATCTGAGAAAAGAGTCACTGTGATGATGTACTATCAGAGAAAAGAGTCACTGTGATGATGTACTATCAGAGAAAAGAGTCACTGTGATGATGTACTATCAGAGAAAAGAGTCACTGTGATGATTTTCTATCAGAGAAAGAGTCACTGTGATGATGTACTATCAGAGAAAAGAGTCACTGTGATGATGTACTATCAGAGAAAAGAGTCACTGTGATGATGTACTATCAGTGAAAAGAGTCACTGTGATGATGTACTATCTGAGAAAAGAGTCACTGTGATGATGTACTATCAGAGAAAAGAGTCACTGTGATTATGTACTATCAGAGAAAAGAGTCACTGTGATGATGTACTATCAGAAAAAAGAGTCATTACGTCATGCTATTTATACAAATCACATTTTGACAATTTTCTATCATTTTCAAATCTTACAAATTTAATTTAAAATATCTACAAACATTACTATTAGTAAAATTTCTTAACGGAATTGTGAAATTAATAAACTCTTAAAAATTAATTAGCTAGATACACTTTATTCATCTTCTTTTTTTAATGGAAAAGAATTGTCTTTCAAAACAACTTTACTCTGACTTTACCAGCTCTTGCAAAATGTCATTTTGGAAACTCGATTTGTATAGGAAGAGATCAAGGGTAGAACATAGGACTCCTCAGTCCTCACTGCGATTGTGTATTGGTAAACTATGGTAAAGAGTCAATTACCGAATGATGCTATAATACTAAACTTAATGGATTTATTTAAAAAAAAATTAAACAATTCAATTGCAGATCGACAACTGAATCTAACATTTTGTTGAAATTTTGTGAACTGTTTGACACTATTTTATAATAACCATTGGGTGTTAGATATACCATTTTACTTATTTGCTTTTCAAATACAGTGTAACCCAATGTTAAATAAGTTTCAAAGATATTTTAATGTCAATATATCGTTTTATATTTTATTTTACAGGTATCCCTAGATAGAAAATAAAAGTATGATGAATACATTAATTGTATTCTATCATGAAACATGGTTTCGCATACTATCGAAATTTACATCTATTAAGTGACGTTTACATCTAGGAATCGTTTTATCACGTAGTTTGACGATGAGATCAAAATCCTACAGCGATCACATTTATCCTATTGGTTCCCTTATTAAATCATTTAAACATCCTTCATCATTAATATTTTTAAAGTTCCATTTCTCATCTTGTTATCCCCGTTCCATTTCTTGCCTTTATTACTCTCAATCACTGTCATTATTGTGATTATTTTAAGCACTACAGCACGACTCCCAATCTATCCTGCTTCCTAACATCCTTTGTGTTCCAGCCAAAGGATTTTAATTATGTCCTCAGGACACTTTCTCCTTGAACTTCTTTTTAGCATTTCATAATTCCTAGCACTGATTGGAATGACCAGCAAAGTACATTGAAATAGGACATCATACATTGAAATGAATCATTTCCTTTTCTGGGTCAATTATAGTTAGTTATTTTGAGAGATATAGTATCAGTATCACTCATTTATGAAGAAAACTAGTGTACTTTCCCGTTAAAAATATCGGGTCATCATCAATACTAATTTATTACCCGTTATTAGGTTACTTTTAATGAATTCAATTAAAATATAATTTTCTGCATAGTCTAATTTATTTTATAGATAAAATACATTTAAAAATTGAATAAAAACAGGGGAATTTAAATACCAAGTCAATATACTCCCGTGCGTATCATAGTTACATTCTTCATGTTTAATACCCGTCCTGTAAAAGCGGACACCAAATATATAAATAAACAGAGTACGGGAATTATTAGGATAGATTATAGAATTTAACACCTGAATGGATATCAAGTAAAATAACGAGTTTAAATGTTAAACTCTATATTTTTCATCTTAGATGATCGAAAATGTGGAACTGATCGATAATTTGTTCTTGCCCTATAATAATTTATACATTCGTAAAACGTGTCTTTTTAACTAAATCAATCAATTACTTGAGTAGATCCTAGAAATCATCAAATAATATTTACCTTATTTATTTTTAAAGATGTTCATGTGATCATTAATGAACCTTTCCTAAAATTTCTCCAAAATAGTTCAATTAAAGCGAGTAAAAATACTTAAATGTGATTATCTTTAAAAATACACCGACTGTATCCTGTGAAGGTACATAGAACATCCTGACTCGCATTGCCTCCTGAAAACAACCTACTAACATGAAACGTCTTTCCAGCGTCTTAAGACGTTATTCCAGCGTCTTAAGACGTCTACAGCCTCACAATGTCAACGTCTAAAAATGAAAACTCTTATAACTAATTCTGTCAATTAGTGAAACGATTCAAAGTCATAGCTTGACATTAAAATAATTATTAATTTAATTATTAATTAAATATTAATTTTCAACTTCAATATTCTGAAAATGTGGATAAAATTTAGAAAAATAAATTTTTTTTAATTTTTTTTAGAAGAATTCAAACAGTGAGAAAATTCTAAAAAGTAGAATTATTGCAATGGGCAGGCCATGCTGTAAGGATGGTCTCCCAAGGAGGCAGGATGAAGAGGTGAGGAGATGTCGGACCTTTGAGAGGATGCAGGACACAGAAGGATCACTTTAGGTCATCGGAGTGAGGAGGAGCTTTGTCATGCGCCGCAACTTCTTCAAGAAATTGGCTCGTCATGATCTCTGCTCCGATCGACCTTATAATGAGGCACTGAGATAGAGGAAGCTGCGATAGAACTTCCTTCATCTACAGTGTCTCCACCCTCATCTACAGTGTATACATGCATCATTATCTACAGTGTCTCCACCCTCATCTACAGAATATACATGCATATCTATCAACAGTGTCTCCACCCTCATCTACAGTGTATACATGCATATCTATCAACAGTGTCTCCACCCTCATCTACAGTGTATACATGAATCTCTATCTACAGTGTATACATGAATCTATATCTACAGTGTATACATGAATCTCTATCTACAATGTCTGCATGCATATCTATCATCAGTGTCTCCACCCTCATCTACAGTGTATACATGAATCTCTATCTACAGTGTATACATGAATCTCTATCTACATTGTCTACATGCATCTCTATCTACAGTGTCTACAGGCCTCATTATCTACAGTGTCTACAGGCCTCACTATCTACAGTGTCTACAGGTCTCATTATCTACAGTGGATACAGGCATTTCTATCTACAGGCCTCACTATCTACAGTAGATACAGGCATTTCTATCTACAGTGTCTACAGGTATCATTATCTACAGTGTCTACAGGCCTCACTATCTACAGTGGATACAGGCATTTATATCTACAGTGTCTACAGGTCTCTCTATCTGCAGAGACTGCAGGTCTATCTATCTACAGTGGATACAGGTATCATTATCTACAATGTCTACAGATCTCAATCTTCTACAGTATCTCAATCTTCTACACTCTACAGTATCTACTGTGTCAATCTTCTACAGTATCTACTGTGTCAATCTTCTACAGTATCTCAATCTTCTACACTCAACAGTATCTACTGTGTCAATCTTCTACAGTGTCTACTGTGTCAATCTTCTACAGTATCTACAGTGTCAATCTTCTACAGTATCTCAATCTTCTACAGTATCTACAGTGTCAATCTTCTTCAGTATCTCAATCTTCTACAGTATCTACATTGTCAATCTTCTACAGTATCTCAATCTTCGACAGTATCTCAATCTTCTACAGTATCTACAGTGTCAATCTTCTACAGTATCTCAATCTTCTACAGTATCTACAGTGTCAATCTTCTTCAGTATCTCAATCTTCTACAGTATCTACATTGTCAATCTTCTACAGTATCTCAATCTTCGACAGTATCTCAATCTTCGACAGTATCTCAATCTTCGACAGGGTGCACCGACAGTTGGGCCCAGGACAATTGGGCCCCGACAGTTGGGCCCCGACAATTGGGCCCGTCGACAATTGAGCCCAGGACAATTGGGCCCAACGACCATTGGGCCCCAAAACAATTAAGCCCAGAAAAAAATTGGGCAGAAGACACAATAAAGAAATGTGACCATATTTTTACTTAGGAAGTGACAATATTATATTTGAAATATGCTTTATATTCTCTAAAATTATGTTTACATTTTTTTAATTCGATTCATTCATATACAAACCCCTTAAATCACATTTGGATGCTAATCTCATGTTTCAATGTAATGAAAACCTTTGAAGTATTTAAATAAGTCGTATTATTTTGAATCATGTCATGGATGCAATGTGTAGTGTACATCGTCTGACAAAGACAAATATTTAGAAAAAATGGGTAAATTTTAGAGGTTAAACGTTACATTGAACAGTTGTTTGAACAGTTGTTGGGATAAAATGAGATTATGAGAATACATTTTTAATAATAATTCATAAACCTCTTAAATTTTGAACACTGAACAGCATTCAAATAATTCACGTTAACTTTAATTCAATTTGTATGTTCCAATAATTCCGGCATGTCTAAAATACCTACATCCTTATTTTCTATTGTTTCTTCATCTAAAATAGCTACATTCTTATTTTCTATATGCTACATATTCTAACTCATTTACTTCACAGGAGTTCACTTTATAGAGGTACTGTAACTAGGAAATTTGTTTCTTACATGACCTATCTCGGAACAGATATTTTTTGTAGTTTTTTTTGTCACGAAAAGAATATGTTCTATTAAAAAATAATTGTTTTTTATAACGAGAATATTTTTTTTTCATGTAAGGAATATTCTATATTTTAAATATGTTCAAGACTATATTTTTATACAAAACACATATTATTACATCGCGAGTTATTACAGTAGCAAGGGTCTTTAATTATGTTAATACAGTCAACTCTGAAAAAAATCGGAAAATAATATAATTATCTCGGGGCCCAATTGTCTGGGGCCCTATTGTCGTGGGGCCCAATTGTACTGGGCCCCAATGTCGGTGGGCCCAGTTGTCGGGGCTCAATTGTCCTGGGCCCAACTGTCGGTCCACGCTTCGACAGTATCTCAATCTTCTACAGTATCTAAATGCTCCACATTAATAACAGTATACAGTTACCTCCCATTTTGTTTAATAGACTGCAAATTAGAATATTTCTACTTGGCTAATTATGAACTATTATTTATTATTCGCTGTTATGTGTTTCTCAGAGAGGAACTATGGCCTCAGATTCTCCGCCCTCCATTGTTACCATCCATCCTCTTAAGATGTAAGAACTAAAGAGTTCAGCTGCCGTATGACGCTAGTGTGTAAGGACCAATATCAGCCAGTGCTGCTCAATTCACGCAAGGGGTTGTAAAGGAATACACCCCTTGGATGCGAAGGATTTACTCCTGAATGGAGGCAGGATGCAAGCCATGGAGGGATGCACTGTGGGTTAAACAGGTGGGATGGAGGGGGTCACGTGAGGTCACGTGACATCCAGAGGTTTTAAACCAGAGAAATGGAAGAAACTTAGTTCAGCATGTTTTGGATGTAACCTAACGAGTTGAGAGATTTGCTAATCAATTGGCTCATACATAAGTCACGAATATTCTTAAAATGGGTCAGTATAGAATTATAAACCATCCATAAATCTAAATATTATAGTATTTATTATTGCTGAAATATTAAAATACAATACTATTTAATATAGGGATTGAATTTAACTAGAAATAAACACAAATATGTTTTACTGAATTTTTTTTTTGGATACTTAAAATAACCAAAACTCCTTTTGTTTAATTTATATTTAATTTAATTATTTTTATGCTATTCTTACTATTATTTTTCTTTGTTGTTGTATAAAGAAGACACAGAGATCTTGAAGGGAAGCATAGCCTTCTTATCGGATGTAATTAATATTTTCAGTAAGCATCTCTTGCTCATCCTGACTGCATAGGATATCATCTTCAGTTGATCAAAGGAAAAGGATCACCAGAGGTCGCCAACGGTCTCCCGATCGTGAGAGGAAGATCTGGATCCAGCCTTTAGGGGATAAAGGAAGATCTAGCTTTTAGGGATAAAGGAAGATCTAGATCTAACTTTTAGGGGATAGATGATCTAGATCCCGCCTGTAGGGGATATAGGAAAATCTAGATCTAGCCTTTAGAGGATAAAGGAAGATCTAGCTTTTAGGGGTTAGATGATCTGGATCTAGCTTTTAGGGGATAAAGGAAGATCTAGATCTAACTTTTAGGGGATAGATGATCTAGATCCAGCCTGTAGGGGATATAAAAAGATCTAGATCTAGCCTTTAGAGGATAAGGGAAGATCTAGCTTTTAGGGGTTAGATGATCTGGATCTAGCTTTTAGGGGATAAAGGAAGATCTAGATCTTAACTTTTAGGGGATAGATGATCTAGATCCAGCCTGTAGGGGATATAGGATGATCTAGATCTAGCCTGTAGGGGATAAAGGAAGATCTAGATCTAGCTTCAAAGGTCCTCTCCAAGCAAATTTTTTTATTGCTTAAATCAACGAGGCTAATGTTTCTTACCATTTTACTGCAAACCCCATAAGATTTTATAGCATATTTCTAATTTTATATGCTTTTAAAGATTTTTATAATCAAAACTCTACAAAACCTACTTTACTTCCGACTTTCTAATTTTCAGTCTGAAGGAGAAGAATGTACACCATTTGTTTTGATTGTCAACTAGGTATTTGGTTTAATAAATCTATTAATTATTCGTTTAATGGTTAAAATTTGGATAAACCTATTATAGTAGAAAGTTTATATACTTTTAGAAACAATTAATATCTTAAAAGAAGGCCAAAAACGCATTGTTTCTTTAAAAATTTAAATTTGAAATCAAAACAAAGAGTGTACTATCTTCTTTCTCAGCGTCATGTTGGAGATTCGCTCGATTGTTGCTCATAGAGTATTAAAAACTTTAAAAGCAAATAATAAAATATGTACTGAACTGAATTGAATGCGGTTTGCGGAATAATGATCGTAGACCTTAGTTCTATAATATTATGCAATAAACTCATTTTTTTCCCGGAGCCTGGAGAGGACCTTTAAAGGATTAGATGATCTAGATCTAGCTTTTAGGGGTTAGATGATCTAGATCTAGTCTATAGAAGAGAGATGATCTGGATCTAGTCAGATCAGTAGGATCTCTATATCTACTTATATATGATGTAGAGATCAATTATTTGAATTTAAAAAAATCCATGACAAAAATTTGAATAGTTTTTATCAAATTCAACTTATAATAATGACTATTGTATAATTTTAACTGTTAACCATATGTAATTTCTAAACAATTTAATTAATATATGTGTATCGAATTAATGCTGCACATACTGAAGAAATTGTTCAAGGTTTCAATATTCACCTGCCTTAATTATTGTACTACCTTTAAGCATCTTCTGTAGCTATCTTTCTCACATTGTTCTTAGATGTCAGTTCGTCACAAAGGTGTTCACTAACTAGGGTCAGGTGAATTAAGTTGACACACTCTATGGTAGAAAATGACTGTGGCAGAGAAAGCTTATATAAAAAAAAATATATATAAAAAATATAGTCGAAAAAAATACACCCTACTTCAAATTTTATTTTAAAACATTAGAATGTATGTTCTTGAATATTGAAAATAGGGTAAGTTTCGAGTTATCGGACTGTTCCACATTTTCGATCATATAAGAAAAAATATTTAATAATTATTATTTAACTTGGTATCCACGATACCTGAAGGTATCATGGATACCAAATAAAATAAAGTTGCTTTTCTTTTTTCTTAATGTGGTCGAAAATGTAGAACAGTTCGACAACTCAGAACTTACCCTATTTGAAAATTTATTATATGATATGCGTTGTCACATGATTTTTTTTCTCAATAAATTTAAGTTTGTTTAATTCTTTTATTTTGTTATAATTTTCTATCTTATTTCTCTGATAAAATTTAATTGATGACATCTTTTTGGTTAGCTGCATAGTTATAATTCATTAATTCTTTTAGTATATAATTGATAATAGATTTTTTTTTCTTAATCTGCTATTTTTATTCAGAGTATATAATAGTTCATTTTTTTATACTTTATTTATTCATAATAATATAAAATAATATAAAATATCTCATATCCCTTAATTAGTTCTGTCGAAATGATTTTTTAAACCAACCGTATTTCATAGACTTAACAATTCAACTTAAATTTATTTCTGAATTAGAAATCTCTACGAAATTTATTAGTTTTCCATATTGTAAAGATGATTTAGATGCAGAGTAAATAAATACCTCAGTAATATTTTCTTCCAATTAACACAGTTCTTCTCACAATACTATTTATAATCCAATCTACCTGTACAATTATTTCCACAGTTGAACATTTTAATTGCCATCTACCTGTAATAGATGAGAAAGAAGAACATCCTACCAATCTATTTACCTGTGTCAATTGTAATGTATCGTTAGAACTATTTAAAATTAGTATTGTCATAAGATTTATCGTTAAATGTCCAGTTTAGTGTATATTTATTAGGATGTTTAGAAGGGAATACTACTATACCAAAATTGGGATAGATTTTGAAAAAAGCTGTCCCATACGATGTATCTCTCAATCCACCATGCAGGAAGAACACCTTATTTTTTTTCTCATTCTCTAAAACACTTCTTGAGCATCACGTAAATTATTAGCAATAATAACTCGTGACCTCTTGTGGTAGATTATTTTCTCAAGTCCTGCCTCCAATTATCTGCAGGATGTTGAATTTCGCACTCGTATTCTGATCTCCTAACTCCTGGAGATGGGTTTATCCCTTCTTGTTTGTTTGAGACTAATCCTGCTCTATGTTATTCGTACGTGTGAAAAGCGGCCTAAAAATTTAATGTAATGACGCCACGACAAGGAAACCTACGCGAATCTCATGATGAAGAGGGAGGCCATTTAAATCTTAGGGAGGAAGTAGGATATTTGGGACCGCAAAATTACCCCACTGCGGATGCTCCAAACAACTCCTGCCCTGATCATTGAAAAGGTCACTAAAGTGGTTATCTAACCAAGGTGACTGGGAGCTCATTATATACATTTATAACACCCCCACCCATTCATATCTGTTGAATAGATAATAGTTCAATTAAGAAATAGTATTTTATGATAATTTGAATAAATCTTGCATTCGTGCTGTCTAAATTTATTCATATATGATAAGTAAATGCTCTATACACAATTCTACCCATTCTTAACTTAACCATTTCGCAGAATCATTTAAAAGTATCTCCGTAGTTGTAGAGGTTCACCTGTAGCAGGATTATTCTTCGCGACATCCTCTCCCGAAATCTTCAACTTCCTCTCGTGATTCTGTACGTAGTACCACAGCGCCCAATTCACGAACACTGCCCTGGAAAATCGGAACACGAAAACCGCCCGTCAAACGTTGAATCTATGACTTCACTCATTGAATCGTAGTGTAAAGTTAGGGATTTAGAATCTGTATGAAATGTTCCCGGCTGGTGTCTTGGAATTAGTGGTGAAGTTTAGCGTTGGTTGTATCTCGGTTCACCGGGCATATCCAGAATCAGGATGTTCTGGTAGCTTGGGTCAGAGTTCAGGCTGGAGACAGAGATGAGGGGTCAACAGGGTTAGATGAAAGGGTCTCCAGGGGTCGAGGGTCACTGCCACACGGGGCCAGGTGTCACCGGAGTAATCACGACAAAAGTCACGGGTCTCAAAGATGGAGAAGGAAATCAGAGGCTGTGACGCTAGCTGTCATAGGGTGAATTCTCGTAACCTTTTCATCACAGATGGGAACTTCAATGCCACTTTTAAACCTTTTATCAATATGTTTTTATATATAGAAATGAAATTATATCACTCCTGGACATAATATCATCCTTTATAATATCATGGATGTGAAGAAGATAAGTGAAGGAATATTTAAAGTGACACTTTTCCGATAATCTAATTAATAGGATCCTTCATTTCACGCAAATGATGAGCTCTTATAAAAATCTTAATTCCGTTTTTGAAATCTTACTGTTATCAATAAGGCTATCAACACAATATTTTATATGAATTCATTGAATTGTAGTATATATTTTGTAGGATAGCTTCTTGTTGATCATCAAATTCTCTGAGCGATTCTCAAATTTAAAGTTCTATATTTAATAGGAAGTTTTGAAGTACAATTTTATTTATTTTTTTCCATGCTTATAAAATTATTCTTCAAGTTTAAATTGTTCATAAGTTTTCATCCATTAGCCTTCCTCTTTTTAAATGTTAATATAGACTGTACAAATTATAATTGTTTACGAAATAATATATTTAATTAATGATACATAAATCAGTTTGAATTTTATTTCATTCACATGATTATCATCTTAGAGTCTCCTGAACAATTATGTTTTAATGAATGATTTAGCATGTTCTCATGATTATCTGCCTGTAGCTACCCATCCTTATTAATCTGAGACTAATTAATGTACGTAATTGGGTTTATTTCCTCGGTATGTAGATCAGAGAAAAAGAAAGCAAAATAATGAGGGTGCAACAAATTAATGGTAAAATATGGTAATTAAATATTTCATACTTTCTTCATGAGTTTTTTAAGGAAATGGTTATTATGGTTCCAATGGTATGCAAAATATAATTATTTGATCTAATTTTATATTGGACATTTATTCGTGTATTTTGAAACTTTATTGCGGTTTTATATTTGTTAAAAAAAATAAAAAAAATATTTGTTTATTAAAATATTTTGGTTATAAAACTTTTAGTTATAAAATTGTTGTGTGCGGAATACAATTTAGGGTAAGTTCTTAATTATCGGACAGTTCTACATTTTCGATGATATATGAAAAATTATATTATTAAAAATAACCAGTTAAAATATTAAATAATATTATTTTTCTCATAGGTATGATTGAAAAGGTGGTGCTGTCCGATAATAATTATTACGATAATTATTACGAGCTTTCCCTAACGAGTCTAAAATTTACTCTTGAAATTATGGAATTTAAAAAAACATATGAAAAATTACCAATAATAGTATTTGTTACTTTACTTTATTTTAGTGAATAATTTAATTTAAAAAAAATTATTATTCTTAATAGCATCAAGATAAAATATATAGGGTAAGTTACGAATTATCGGTCAGTACTACATCTTCGGTCATATAAGAAAAAACAATATATATATTATTGTTATTGGATAGCACTGTGGAATAATAATAATTTTTATATTGTTTTTTCTTATATGACCGAAGATGTGAAACTGACCGATAATTCGTAACTTACCTTACCTGACATCCAAATCGGAATCCTGTTTTTTTCATAACATTGCATCATTGAAAGGGTATTAAACAATGATTTAAATAAAATTAGTAATTAAGGTATCTTCTGAGTTATCGGACGGGCTTGCATTTTCGATCATATAGTTATTATATCTTTTTTTATATGATCAATAATGTGAAACTGTTTGATAACCTATACGGTTCTTGTTTTATATCTTTAATCAATATATTACGACAGGTAGTATGTATATAATCTCTAGTATCATTCTATTTTTTTATTCAATAATACCTATTATTATTTCGTAATTCGTTATTATTTATTTCAACCTGTATAATAATTACTCCTTTATTTTCACCCAATTCTACTAATTTCTTCTCACGAGAACTCATTCCCATTCCAATTCTCACTGCATTCCTGCTCTAGAAATCGCTTCTCAAAATTCGTTTTCAATATCGTTTCTTTCAGGTCCACACAAAGTTCGTGATTGCACCTGGAAATTTTCCACCCAGATTACGAATTAATGAGCTTCTTTTAAAAGTACCGGAGTAACGGTTTTCATTGCCGTGGGACGGAGACAATGTTAGCATTTCTCAATTAAAAACATTAATGTGATTGTTTAAATACACCTATTCAGTAATGGGATTGAAGCAATAGCTTCTGTTTTCTATAACTTTTAGTTATACTAGTGTACGCGTGCCGTTAAAAGTGATTCCATTTTTACCATATCAATTTTATGTACACTGATGGTAGTTCAATTTATGTAATAATTATTATACCTGAATCCGTGTTTACTCCAATATTTTCAACTGAATAAAATAAATAAAATCTTGTTATTGAAACCATTTATTGAACTGATATCAGAATAATTTCCTATCCATACTATCAGCTGCTTGCCAAGCGTATTATTAGGTTAGTGTGACGGACAGACAGACACAAGCCACTCTTATTATAGTTTAATTAAAAACTTGATACACCTATTCAATAATAAGATTTGAATAATTTTTTCTAATACTTTAATTTTTAATTGATAAAACACATCGATATAACTTATAAGAAACATTAATAGCATTAAAATAACATATTTTACCAGGGTATGTGTTAAAATAGGTCTAATTAAATTACCCAAAAAAGAATTTTGTGTATAAATCACAGTTGGAATTTGCGTACAAGTATTCAGTATTTAAATTAAAGGTAATATCTATTTCTATACTTTATCAAATTTAAAACATAAACACGAGGTGCTAATACCTATTTATTAATAATAATGTATAAATAAATAATTACCAGATTCGAACTAAAAATTAAATACATTCTTAAAAAAATCAACAAAATAAGAAGATTAAAACATATTTCAATTGGTATTTATGATAGCTAGATAACAATTGAAATAATCATTTAAATACTCTTATAATGGTGTATTTACCAATCTAATGGTATCCATGATACTTGCATGTGGGTTACATGGATACCAATTGAAATATTCATTTAAATACTCTTATGATGGTGTATTCACCAATCTAATGGCATCCGTGATACTTGTATATTGGTTACATGGATACCAATTGAAATATTCATTTAAATACTCTTATAATGGAGTATTCACCAATCTAATGGTATCCATGATACTTGTATATTGGTTACATGGATACCAATTGAAATATTCATTTAAATACTCTTATAATGGAGTATTTACCAATCTAATGGTATCCATGATACTTGTATGTGGGTTACATGGATACCAATTACATTTTTATATTATTATCTCCACAAGGAATATATTTTAATGCTCTCATTTTGAAACATTTTATGCTAATATCCTATTGAAGCTTTAATTCTTTATTTAATTAGTATCTTGTAACTGTTGACTTTACGCTAACTAATAAATTATGATTAGCATTTTAATGCATTGTTAAATATTATGAAATTCAAAGTGCTTCCGTGTGTAACAGATATGCAGATTAAAGATTAATTGTAATGCTGGTGATAATGAAATCATCAGAGTTTGGTTGGTAAATCTATATTTTATGCAGATATTATAATTTAAAACGTTGGAGAGGGTTTATTTAATGTTTTTTAGATTTTTGACTTTTAGTTTTTGATTTTTTCTTTGTTTACAACTTTAGAATAATAGTTAGTATGTACATATAGTCACTATGTACGAACCTTTATACTAACTCATAATGATAATAATTATTTAGTATGTCATTAAGAATTATCTCTTTTTGATCATTGCTATTATTCTTAGATATCTACATACTCAACTCTTAAATCACCTTTTTTATTAGAAACAAGATTTTTTTTAAATTTGCATTTCAGGTGTAAATAGCATTACCTCGTAAATACCTCCAATCCACGCATACCTCACTAAAAAAAGACTAAATGTACCAAACCGCCAGAAAACGACTGCCTAGGATGCCTTGTATCGCGCTCTAGCCCTCTGCTGCCTGATATGTCACAGTCCCCCTTGAAATGGTGAGACTGATGAAGTGTTCAGTCACTGAAGAGTTCGGTGAATAACCGTAGCTCTTTCTTAAGAGGAAACAAAGTGCTGGAACCGAGATGTTAGACGATGACTGGGGAAGTTGCTTCAACCTTTGAATCAATAAATCAGCATTTAACCACCTCATAGCTGAATATTCACCTTATTCACCTTTTCAATGTAGAGACATGGTTTGTTTACTGACGTGAGGTATGCACTTTAGTGTGTGCAGTGAGATAAAAAAAATGAATTAATTAGGCAAGTGATCATTCAGAAATAGATAGCTTTAGTATTTTTTTTTGTTAGTTTGAACAATAATAATATGATAAATGTTTGATAAGAATTAGTAAACCCTGAAACAAATGAAGGGTAAGTTCCGAATTAACGGTCAGTACTACGTCTTCGGTCATATAAGAAAACACAATATATGTAAAAAGTATTATTATTACACAGTGCTACCTAATAATTCTGAAAACCTGGAGGTATCATGGATACCAATTAAAATAAAATATCAATTATAATATTGTTTTTTCTTATATGACCGAAGAAGTGAAACTGCCCGATAATTCGTAATTTACATATAGTATATATATACCATCAATATCAAAAAGCATCTCCTTGAGAACCACTGAACTGTAGCCCACAACAACCTTCCTCTCTACCCAAATAAATAAGCTGGAGTAGACTTTTTAATGGGCATCCCTTAAGGCGTACAGGTGACCAAGTAGTCTAACTCTCTCGAGTCACCTGTTGTACTAACACCAAACGGTTTTTTCGATTAGAATCTAGTGGGCCAGCCTACTGCCTATGAATTAGAGATTGCACCTGCGGGTGAGGAATTTAAAGTAACCCTTCATGGGAAGAGAATGAATGGCAGTGAATGAGAGTGAATGGGAGTGAATGAAAATGATTGGGAGTGAATGAAAATGATTGGGAGTGAATGAAAATGAATGGTAGTGAATGAAAATGAATGGGGGTGAATGAAAATGAATGGTAGTGAATGAAAATGAATGGGGGTGAATGAAAATGAATGGGAATGAATGAAAATGAATGGGAGTGAATGAGAGGGAAAGAGAATGAATGAGTGTGATTTCAGTGTATGTGTGATTATAGATATACTATCTCTCATATTTCACCAATTTTTTGTTTTGTTTAAAAAGACAATATTTGTCAATTTAAAACAAGAATTCATCAATTGAAAATATTTTAATATCTTTTTATATACTATTGTAAATGCTGAATTATCAGTCAGTATTTCATCTTCGGTCATATGAGAAATCCGTATTTAAAGTTTAGTAAATGATCATGTTTATTTTTTACAATTAAACCTAATTCTATTATATTTAACATTTTCTATATATTTTTAATAGTTTCTTTGTTTTATTTAACAGTTTCTTTGTTCTACTTAACAATCACTATATCATTTGAAACTATAGTAGGAATTTATATTTAATACTTACGCTATCATAGATTAAGTTATTTATAATTCTGTAACATTGGTGACACTGTATGATTGATTCCACCGATTCGTTCAAATTACCCCACAAATGTATGGGCAATTTGTTAAAAATTCGTCTCGATCATCCCACACATTACTATTATTTTACATCCTATTGCAACACTTCGCCATTAAGCCGTCAAAAATTTCCTTCACAGGTAGGATCTTTATATTCCTACCTGATCCTTCGTGGTATTCTCCTGATTATAAAACAGCAGAAACGGTATCAAATTCCGTTGTTGTTTAACCCCTTGAAACCTCTGTCCAGTTTCTCCACGGACAAAAGGCAGTGGGACATTTGTTTCTGGACCACGCAAGGCAAGACTGGAGGAATGTCCGAGTGGCTCAACAAAGGAAGCTGGCTGCCCCGAGGGGTTCTCGTTTGGTTCAACCCTTGGTAGGTAATCTAGAAGATCGCTATGGAATCTCTCTAAGTGGAACCCAATTTATAAGATTTGGTAATTGATTGTAAATTTTAATTAACATTCTATTTTATCATTTTAATATTAAAGCATAATGTGTCTCAACGAAGAAAAAATAATTGTCATAAATTTATTCTGCAGTTTATTCATACTTTCAAATGTCCCAAATTTGACTGTACAGATGGCAACCTAGAAATTTGTATGAAATAGTATTATTTTGGTAAAATTTTATTATTAAAGGTATCTTTTATTTTTTTGTATTCTCTTCTAACAATCAGTTTAATTTGTAAAGAAGCCTAGGAAAAATTCTCAAATGAATAAAACGTCTTATTCATGATGAATTTGCATAATTTATAAGCTTAATGAATATGTTACATACAATTAATATTGAATAAATATTTCAATATACATTTTTTTAATCTATTATCTCATTTTCAAGATAGAAAAAAAAACATCTTATTTTTTCCCCGAGTCCAGGGCATCGAGATAATCTACTGCATCCGCCCTTTTCAACAAGCTGGCCACAGGCTAAATCTTGGTTGGTCCTACGAATTGTTCCAGATCGTGAAAATCGTTAAAATTCGATGAAAATCACATCCTGAATTAGATTTGGAAGTTGTTATTAGTCTAGGACTCAGCAGTTAATCCACGATGGTAATAATTACGAGGCAATGACGCTAGAAGACTAAGAATACATCATTACACTGGCTTGGTTCATCTCCATAGTAACAATTGCAAACTTATGATAGTATTACCCTGTAATTAATTACATGACTTTTACTAAACGGAAAATCGAAAGAAGTATTTTTTATACTATACCCTGTGAAAAATAGCAAGATGTTATATCTGTCTGTTTTATGCAATATATCAATGAGGTTCAATTACCAGCTTGCACCATAAGAGTTAAAATAAAATCCCACCCACAATCTGGATTACATTTCTCAGTCGGAAAGGAGGAAATTCACGTATCGGTCGGATATCGCGTGGGGACATCTTTTCCCTTTGTGTCGCACTTCTAAACTGTTTCTATTATCGGTACAAGGGAGGTAATTGGTGGTAACGACTAGTAACCGAATAGGAAACGAGTAATTGGATTCCTAGACTTGGGTAACTGAAATGCTTGAAGCATATAATTGATTATCAGAGATGCGTAATTGGGTGTTCACTGTAGAGGATTCTAAATGAGTTTAACTGCGGACACTAGGCTTTGGTGTGAGTGAATATCGTTATCTCTGTGTCCGTAAACCTGTTGGTTGACCTAAAAAAATTGATTTTAATTCTATGTTGTGTCATTTTGACGCCACAGTCGTTAGTAGAAGTAGGTATGGACACGGCATCACCTTCTGTATAGTCTCATTTTGTAATTCATTTATTGTTTTCTATAGTTCGAATTGACTGAAAATGTGTATTCAAATTATATTCTTCATCGTAAGAGTTCATCTCTAATGGAAGTTATTTTTACCGACTAAATACTTATGAATTCATGACTTTTAAATAAAATAGTTTCTTCCAAAATTTGAAATCATGCAATTTAAAATCACACTTTTCATTGAATAATAAAAAGAAACCTCTACATCCAATTTTACTATTTTCTGGCATGGGTTAGTTCTCAATTGCCGTCTCTAAACACATACCGTCAACATCATTAATCAACAGTAAGTAAAAAAACATCGAAAAATAGATATGTGTGTAGTCGGTAATTGAGATTTCACCCTGTTTCAGTAACTATAATTGTAGGAACTATAATATGCGTGATACCGGTTCGTGTTAAGTAGAAGATGAAATTCGGAAATGGTTAATAGAGTACTCATAAAGTATTCTCTATAGCAAAGTCACGAATTACAAACAAATCGTATAATGCAATTCCTGTAACTCTTCACATGTATGGTGATGTACTATCAATAACAAATGTTTCGAACAAATTTTCTTTCAAAAACTGAACATCTCTGATATATGTAGGTATTATTGCAAAATAAAACTTATTTCAATTTTTGAATTTTAAATGTTAGATACTTTGATTTTAGATATCAACAAAATTTCGTGATTTTTCATAAATATTTTTGTTTTATATTTTTAAGAAATATTGTTTTTAACAATTACTGTTTGACGACTGAAATAACACGTACGATGGTACGTACTTTCCTGACGATAGTACAGTAACGGTCATGACTCACAGTTTCCCTTAGTTTCCTGGAAAACATTGCACTGAATCCTGTTTCCGAGCCTGGGAAAATGTGTATCTAACACTTACTATGGAGGAGTTAAAAGGAAACCTCTGACGCTTGCTATGACGGACACATTTTAATTGCAGGGCACTACGCAGTACTCGGAAAGTGGGAAATGATGAGACAATTGAATATTTTTAAACATCAGAATGGTTCATAAGTTGTGTTAACTCTCACTTTTCGAGTACTGGGGGTGTCTGGGTATGTTCCAAGACACTCGCCTGTATTATACATATTACTATATTTGGATTACATTTTTAAAGTTACTTTTTGTTGGGTTTATACTCAATTACCGACTGTGATCATGTTGAAGGGAAAAAAATCAATCTCTTTAATTATGTATCAAAAAATAACCCAAAATATACTCATCAAAATACATTCACTTTTAGCATTCTCCTATTAAAATTATTCTATTTCATCATTATTATATATAAACCTATATTCTTAAATAATGAAATTGTGGAACCGGAGGATCGACCGCATATTGTAATTGACTATTCACCCTCCATCAAAATTGCTATATTACCTCTATGTCTTTGCCTAATAACCTAATTTAAAAAGAACACTGTGCATCTAATTTAATGATACCCTTTTCATCATCTCATACTTCTCCTGTATTGAGAATAAATTAACCAAAGTACAAAGTTATACCCTGAACATCTCTCCATTTAACTGAACAAAGAACTAATGACACGATAATTTGGGACTTGACCACTCGGGAGTGACGCCTTATCCTTTGTCTCTCCCTCCAATCCATCATGTATATCCCCAATTATGGTGCATAGCCAATGTAGAGATCTAGGTACATCCGATCATGTACCATATCAATTATGGTGCATAGCCAATGTAGAGATCTAGTTACATCCAACCATGCACCATCCCAATTATGGTGCATAGCCAATATAGAGATCTAGGTACATCCGATCATGTATATCCCCAATTATGGTGCATAGCCAATGTAGAGATCTAGGTACATCCAACCATGCACCATCCCAATTATGGTGCATAGCCAATATAGAGATCTAGGTACATCCGATCATGTACCATCTCAATTATGGTGCATAGCCAATGTAGAGATCTAGGTACATCCAACCATGCACCATCCCAATTATGGTGCATAGCCAATATAGAGATCTAGGTACATCCGATCATGTACCATCCCAATTATGGTGCATAGCCAATGTAGAGATCTAGGTACATCCGATCATGTACCATCCCAATTATGGTGCATAGCCAATGTAGAGATCTAGGTACATCCGATCATGTACCATCTCAATTATGGTGCATAGCCAATGTAGAGACTAAGATCTAGGTACATCCGATCAACTGGATCGCATCCGCCCTAACAAGAAGCGCGCCAAAAAAGTCCTGCCTGCAGTGCTCCATATCAAACTCTCTCACGGTTGGACTTGCATGGACGTCCTTGAGTGATAAGAATGTTACTTAATACCATTATTATGTATGGCCTTAGTTTCTCCAATTGTTTGTGTGATAGCGTTTGCTGTCTTGAAGAAGCCATAAACACTTAGTAAGCCCTCTCTGATTGTTAATTGTTATTGTTTTAAAGTTATATTTTATAACTATGAATCGTTCTGTGCAGGATTATATTTATATAATTTGGATTATATTTATTTGAAAAATTCTTTAAATTTTCATTGCGTTTTTTTTCTAAATGAGGTTATTAATTATTTGAGGCTTAATTATGAAAAAGAAATCGAAATAAGATCATCAATGATCGTGGAGAAAAAATAATTTTCTTCAGTTTATAAATTATCGCTCTCCATCATAAATTATTTTAATATAGCATTTTGTGATAAAAAGTCATACCCGTAAGGATGTAACATAACTAAAAATTGATATAAAATGACACCCCTCAGGATATAAGAAAAAGGAAAAAATATTTATATAACTTAAATTATGTCGTCCTATATAATTTAAATTATTTTCCGATAAATTTCCTTATACGTTGAATAATTTATTTAAATCCTAGTTTTTAATCCCCACACTAAAGCAATACCTACTCTTAGAGGTTATGTATTACCATAAGTAATTAACCTACACTTGAATACTAAAGAACAACAGGTTCATGGATTATCCTCCTAAAAACTGAATGGTGGAAATCTTTAATCCAGTCTTTTTCTATGAATTTTAACCTCTTTGTTTGAGTCCATTGTACCAATAATTATTGAAAAAAGTAACTGATCAATATACTTTTTTACTAATTAGGGTAGTTCTGATTTATCGGTCGGATCCACATTTTCGATAATATTAGGAAAAAATAGAATAATTTACATTTTACTAGTTATTTTAATTGGTATCCATGATACCTTCAGGTATCATTGATACCAATTTAAATAACTAGTTAGAATATTATTATATATTTTTCTTATTTGATCGAAAATGTGGAACTGTTCGATAAATCAGAATTCACCCTATTCATATTTTTCAATATATATTACTACACTTTTTGGGCACATATAAAATAAGTAACAATTGTTCTATTTTATCTTCTATAATCTCTAGATTGTATGTTATTTATTGATAAGGTTTGATATTTCTTAAGTTTCATTCTTTTGTAAGAGAAAATAATGATTATAATATTGACTTTAAGTTCTCCCTCCATTTTTATTATTATCGACATTGTAAATAAACTGATGGAATCAATTTCGTTTAAGTGGAAGTTACGAATTGTCGGTCAGTACTACTTCTTCGGTCATGTGAGAAAAAACAATATAAAATTTGTAATTAATATAGATTGCACTGTGTAATAATAATTTTTCGTTATAAGTAAGTACACATTACAAGTAACTTCGCATTACTAGTAACTACACATTACAAGTAACTACACAATTACAAGTAACTACACATTACTAGTAACTACACAATTACAAGTAACTACACATTACTAGTAACTACACATTACAAGTAAGTACACATTACAAGTAACTACACATTACAAGTAACTACACATTACAAGTAACTACACAGTTCAAGCAACTACAGATTACAAGTAACTACACATTACAAGTAACTACACAATTACAAGTAACTACACAGTTACAAGTAACTACACAGTTACAAGTAACTACACAGTTACAAGTAACTACACAGTTACAAGTAACTACACAGTTACAAGTAACTACACAGTTACAAGTAACTACACAGTTACAAGTAACTACACAGTTACAAGTAACTACACAGTTACAAGTAACTACACAGTTACAAGTAACTACACAGTTACAAGTAACTACACAGTTACAAGTAACTACACAGTTACAAGTAACTACACAGTTACAAGTAACTACACAGTTACAAGTAACTACACAGTTACAAGTAACTACACAGTTACAAGTAACTACACAGTTACAAATAACTACACATTACAAGTAACTACACAATTACAAGTAACTACACATTACAAGTAACTACCTTTACAAGTAACTACACATTACAAGTAATTGCACAGTTACAAATAACTACACATTACAAGTAACTACACAGTTACAAATAACTACACATTACAAGTAACTACACATTACAAGTAACTACACATTACAAGTAACTACACATTACAAATAACTTCACAGTTACAAGTAACTACACAATTACAAGTAACTACACATTACAAGTAACTACAAAATTACAAGTAACTACACATTACAAGTAACTACACATTACAAGTAACTACACATTACTAGTAACTACACAATTACAAGTAACTACACATTACAAGTAACTACACAATTACAAGTAACTACACATTACAAGTAACTACACAATTACAAGTAACTACACATTACAAGTAACTACAAAATTACAAGTAACTACACATTACAAGTAACTACACATTACTAGTAACTACACAATTACAAGTAACTACACATTACAAGTAACTCCACAGTTACAAGTAACTACACAGTTACAAGTAACTACACAGTTACAAGTAACCACACAGTTACAAGTAACTACACAGTTACAAGTAACTCCACAGTTACAAGTAACTACACAGTTACAAGTAACTACACAGTTACAAGTAACTACACAGTTACAAGTAACTACACAGTTACAAGTAACTACACAGTTACAAGTAACTACACAGTTACAAGTAACTACACAGTTACAAGTAACTACACAGTTACAAGTAACTACACAGTTACAAGTAACTACACAGTTACAAGTAACTACACAGTTACAAGTAACTACACAGTTACAAGTAACTACACAGTTACAAATAACTACACATTACAAGTAACTACACAATTACAAGTAACTACACATTACAAGTAACTACCTTTACAAGTAACTACACATTACAAGTAATTGCACAGTTACAAATAACTACACATTACAAGTAACTACACAGTTACAAATAACTACACATTACAAGTAACTACACATTACAAGTAACTACACATTACAAGTAACTACACATTACAAATAACTTCACAGTTACAAGTAACTACACAATTACAAGTAACTACACATTACAAGTAACTACAAAATTACAAGTAACTACACATTACAAGTAACTACACATTACAAGTAACTACACATTACTAGTAACTACACAATTACAAGTAACTACACATTACAAGTAACTACACAATTACAAGTAACTACACATTACAAGTAACTACACAATTACAAGTAACTACACATTACAAGTAACTACAAAATTACAAGTAACTACACATTACAAGTAACTACACATTACAAGTAACTACACAATTACAAGTAACTACACATTACAAGTAACTACACAATTACAAGTAACTACACATTACAAGTAACTACACAATTACAAGTAACTACACAATTACAAGTAACTACACATTACAAGTAACTACACATTACAAGTAACTACACATTACAAGTAACTCCACAGTTACAAGTAACTACACAGTTACAAGTAACTACACATTACAAGTAACTACACAATTACAAGTAACTACAAAAGTGTCCACAGAAGCATGATAAATTATTTCAATTTTAAAGCTTCCGTTGTGCAAGTAAAGATAACCATTACAAGATAATTAGCCTGTCTCGCCAATATCTTAATTAAGTTATAGATTAATTTATCACAGTGCTTCCTGTGCTTAATTTGCTTTTATTCTTATAATAACATTTCATTCTAAAATGAGGAGTGATGGCCAAAAAGGTATTTAGACAGGTAAGGTAAAGCGATGATCACCAGGTGTTATTAAATGCCCGGTGATAGTTTATACGGGTTATTTATTTAAAAAAATGCAATTAATTTTAATAGGCTATTAAAAATCACCAGAATAATAAAATTCATTCATTGTGCGGAGAAAATAAGAAACGAGTTGGATAATAGATTTTTTTTTCTAAAATAGAAAAATATGATTTTAATATTTTGATGCGTGTTATATATTAATAACCCATTGAGATTTTCATCATGTATTTGATTCGCATTTTGTAATTATAACTTTATTATATTATTATAAAAATAAGTCTTTCCTCTTGGTAAATTCGACCCAAAATAAAATTGTTTAGTTATATGTATTTATTATCACAGATTATTATTTTATTCAAAATTATTGTTTTATTAAAAATTTAGTATATCAATTGTGGTTCAGTTTTATCATGAATTTTAAGATATTGTTATATTTCAATAATTTGAATTAATATTATATAATTTGTAAATTAAGAACTTCAATTATATATATAGTAATTGTTTGAATTTTAATTGCTATATTTTTTTACAATTCATTCTATGTGTTTTCATTATTCATTTTATTATATTTAAAATTTAATTTTTTTTAAATTTCATTTTCAACAACTTTTCATTTTTCTCCTATTCAAAATAAAAATAAATACATGACTTAACTTACGTATGACTTAATAATAAATAATCCATATCAATACTCTTCTCAACATTAATCCCAACTATATTTCAATCTCCATACCAAGTCTCAAACCGATCGTTTAAATCATTTAAATTCTCTCTCATGAATTAACCACATTCAGGAGGCTGCAACCAAACAGTATGACTATTCATTAGTGTATCTATATCTTTATTTAAACAGGAAACTCTACAGAAGCTGTGAGTAATTAAGCTACTGTTATTAGAAGTAAAAAGAGTCTTCATGTTACTCTATTTGAAGACTTTCTTATTGCTAGATATTACGTAAAGAACATATGGGAACAGGGAGATACAGGGTGATGCTATTTAAAAGTGAATATTTTTATATTCAATACTTATTGTTAATGATATTTTTAATTTATTATTGATGATAATTATTGAATATTGGGAAGTTATCCTATTGGTAATTCAAGCCCTATGTATATCAGGTTAAATTCTGAACGGTTTATCAATGTGAACATTTGAACATATGCGAAATTTACCTCAAACTGTTAAATCATAAAGATGAGCTGCAAACATATATGTACACATTCAACAAGTTTGTGCTTTATTTATATATACTTACACTTTATGAAAACATATAATAATATAGTGTCAACCTGAACCTTTGTAATTGGTATTATCTCTTTAATTTTATATTTTGAAGTCACCTTTATTTTTCTTCTCATCTTCTTCCAGGATACCATTTCGACCATTTCTGATAATTTGAATTATGATACACAAAAAACTGTAGGAACTTTTTTTATGGTAGAAATAATGTATATGCCTCTGGTTTCGATCCAAAACTTTAATTTAAAATAAAATAATGTAATACTGGTTTCCCTTAAATATTAACAATCATTAGTTTTTAATATCCAGTTTACTTTAATTCTAACCAAAGAACTTCATCTTACATTTTAGATGATTATTGTTATTTCCACAAATTCTCCAGGTTATTTTTGTTAGTTTACGAATTATCGGTCGGTTTCACATCTTCGGTCATATAAGAAAAATTTATATCATAAAAATTGTTTGATTTTAGTTTGTATCCATAATACCTACAAGTATCATGGATACAAACTAAAATATATGTGTCATAATTATACAATTTTTTCTTATATGTTCGAAGATGTGAAACTGACTGGTAATTCGCAACTTACCCTGTATCGTAATTCTGGTTTACTGGGAAGAAGACGTCAAGTCGAGGAAATGAGAATGACGTAATAACTTCAAAGAATAACAACGTTATTACTCTGTAACACGATAGTAAAGATGAGAAAGAGAGAGAGAAAACAGACTCCTTTTTTTATGACATTTATTATCAAACTTTTATGCCAGTAATTTCTATTTAAACTACTAATATAGTTATCATTTTGTTTATAATTTAAATCCTCTTATGCTTTTTTTTAAATTTTATTTTAAAATATTTTTTTTTATTTCAAAATATTTTTTTTTATTCTAAAATAATTTTATTTTATTTTAATATCTTCTCTGGTATTAAAAATATAGTTTTGAACCGATTTGAAGAAATGTAGAAATAATAATTTCATTATCCTAATTGAAATAAATAAATCTAATTAGCTTTTTGAATCAATATAAGATTTGTGACTTAGGGTAAGTTAGGAATTATCGGTCAGTTCCACATCATCGGTCATATAAGAAAAAAACTAGCTATATAAAAAGTAAACAATTTTTATTTTCTTATATTACCGAAGATATGAAACTGACCGATAATTCGTAACTTACCCATCATTTTACAGTTCCTAGTAGGAACTTTCTCCTAGACTAGAGTCTTTCGTTTCCTCATTGTCAGTGGTTCTGTTTTCCGGTTGTGTAACTAGAGTGTACTGTCACACATACACGTCATAGTGTACACACACAATATAGCGTACACACATTGTACACACGGTAATAAGTTGCATCTAAGATGTTCTTCCGTCTTGCAGAGTCACGTGGTGGGCGGTAATGTGGTGATGTTGGGGGAATGTTGTGATGTTGAGGGAATGTTGTGATGTTGAGGGAATGTTGTGATGTTGAGGGAATGTTGTGATGTTGAGGGAATGTTGTGATGTTGAGGGAATGTTGTGATGTTGAGGGAATGTTGTGATGTTGAGGGAATGTTGTGATGTTGAGGGAATGTTGTGATGTTGAGGGAATGTTGTGATGTTGAGGGAATGTTGTGATGTTGAGGGAATGTTGTGATGTTGAGGGAATGTTGTGATGTTGGGGGAATGTTGTGATGTTGGGGGAATGTTATGATGTTGGTGTAATGTTGTGATGTTGTGGGAATGCTGTGATGTTATGGGAATGTTGTGATGTTGAGGGAATGTTGTGATGTTGAGGGAATGTTGTGATGTTGAGGGAATGTTGTGATGTTGAGGGAATGTTGTGATGTTGAGGGAATGTTGTGATGTTGAGGGAATGTTGTGATGTTGAGAGAATGTTGTGATGTTGAGGGAATGTTGTGATGTTGAGGGAATGTTGTGATGTTGAGGGAATGTTGTGATGTTGAGGGAATGTTGTGATGTTGAGGGAATGTTGTGATGTTGGGGGAATGTTGTGATGTTGGGGGAATGTTGTGATGTTGAGGGAATGTTGTGATGTTGAGGGAATGTTGTGATGTTGAGGGAATGTTGTGATGTTGAGGGAATGTTGTGATGTTGAGGGAATGTTGTGATGTTGAGGGAATGTTGTGATGTTGAGGGAATGTTGTGATGTTGAGGGAATGTTGTGATGTTGGGGGAATGTTGTGATGTTGGTGTAATGTTGTGATGTTGTGGGAATGCTGTGATGTTATGGGAATGTTTTGTTACGATGTTTTGATGTTGATGTTGTCACGATGTTTTGATGTTGATGTTGTCACGATGTTTTGATGTTGATGTTGTCACGATGTTTTGATGTTGATGTTGTCACGATGTTTTGATGTTGTCACGATGTTTTGATGTTGATGTTGTCACGATGTTTTGATGTGATGTTGTCACGATGTTTTGATGTTGATGTTGTCACGATGTTTTGATGTATGTTGTCACGATGTTTTCATATTGATGTTGTCACGATGTTTTGATGTTGATGTTGTCACGATGTTTTGATGTGATGTTGTCACGATGTTTTGATGTTGATGTTGTCACGATGTTTTGATGTATGTTGTCACGATGTTTTCATATTGATGTTGTCACGATGTTTTGATGTTGATGTTGTCACGGTGTTTTGATGTTGATGTTGTCACGATGTTTTGATGTTGATGTTGTCACGAAGTTGTTATTGGTATCATTATTATACATTTAAATTTTAGTACCTACTCTTAAATCAAAAAAGTTTTCATGATATTGAATGTACTTTACTATAGTTGAAATATAATATAATACCTATTATTTTATGTGACGTTTCCCAGTGTCGCAAGATGGCGTTATAGTCTTATCAGATAAAATAGACGTTAGTTAAATTTTAAATTGAAATTAGGAGGAAAAGGAAGTGCGACTTATTTCCAAGGGAAGGAGAACTGTTTTTGTTCCTTTCTTAGCATGTTCGAGAACCACCTGTTAATGCCGTTACAACAGTTGAAAAGCGTGGCAAAGAACACTGTTTTACTTTGATAAATGTGTCTTTATTTTGACCACCATCTTTGCCTTTTATTTTAATATAGAGTTTTATTGTAAAATTTTAGTTTGATAAATTTTTTTTTGCCTTTTTATTTCATTATATAATATTATTAAAAAATTTAGTTTGATGAATATGTCTTTATTTTAATTAACCACCATCTTTAGCTTCTATCAATTTTATAATTGAGAATTATTGTAAATTAAACTTTGGCTGATTTTTAGGTTTATTTTTTTAAAGAAATTAACGCTGTACAATTTTTTTAGTATTCGTTGAATATCATTTTTATTATTTATTTTGTTTAACTGTATGGAATATAATAATATAGTTTATTTAATAATAGATAACAGTAATAATTATACGCTCTATAATTGAGTCGACAGGTTATTTGTTGTTTCATAATTTATTTTAAAAGAGTTTATTTTATATTAAATAAATATAAATTGAAATATAAATTGAAAAATTTCATTATTAAGGTAAGTTACGAATTATCGGTCAGTACTACATCTTCGGTCATATAAGAAAAAACTATATAAAATTGTTATCATTACACAGTGCTATCTAGTACTTCTGCAAACCCGCGGAACTTACCCAACCTGGTAAAAAAAATTTACCCGGACAATGAAGGGTTAAAAGGATTACCCAGATGCATACAGGATACGAATAGGATGCTACTTCCTGCTCCTTAATACGAACCACGTTAAGCACCTGCTCGTACTAACACGTGTTGTATAGTCCCTAACGTTTGGATGACGGTACTTACCACGTGCTACGGTAACTCGTTCTAACGCGTGTTGGATTGAAATTCTGGAAAGTGTGACAGTGGAATTGAGGGATAACTTAAATAAACTGGTGTGTCATGTGAAAAAGAGAATTAGCTAGGAATTATGGTACTATAATTCAATAGTGGAAGTGGCTATAATTAATAAAAATTATAATGAAATAGATAAATTTTTAATGCTTCAAATATCAATCCACACAATTGCTATATTATCAAATTTAAAATGATAAGAGATAAGAATGAATTAAAGTTGTATATTATCTTAAAGAATGTATATTATATTGCATATAGTTTATGTTTTTTTTTTCGCAAAGTCGAAGTAATTGTTTTCTCTGTGTAAATAGAAAGTAAATTTTGTTCTATTTTAAAGAAAACGTTTAATTTATAATTAATTATTTTTTAATTGCTATAATATTTCTAATTGAATATAAGGTTTTGCATTGCATTAACTTGTTTATTTACCGTTTATTTACCATCAATTATAGCGCGTAAAATTACAGAAGTCACATCTATAATCCACTTACTATCTAGTTACAGAGTAATTTAAATAAATAAATTTTTAATAGTATTATTTCGAATTGAAACTAGAGGTTTCATATTCAATTAACATTTTTATTTAACATTTACCATCAAATAAAGCGTGTGAAAGTACAGAAGTCACATCTTGTTACCGAGTAATTTAAATTAGTTCATTTTTAGTAGTAATATAATTAAATAAATAGTATATATAAATAAATAAATAGTAAATATATAATTTACTATAAAGTTTAATATTCCATTAACTTGTTTATTTACCATCAAATATATCGCGTAAAAGTACAGAAGTCACATCTACATACAATCTTGTTACCGAGACAATTCGGTTACATTTTACAAGGAAGCGGAAGACTGACTAACTGTAACTGGACTATCTGCTCAGGAAATAGCGGCTACTGTTACCTATAGTACATAGTAACGAGAAAAAGGCATAAGGTAAAGTCACAACTACCAGATGTGAATTAAGTACCTGATGAGAATATCTATAGGATATCATTGAGAAAAAACATCAAAATATACATTTATTTCAATATATATATTTTTTTTCTAGTTTTTTTTTCTTAGATTTTCATTGAACCTAAACTGTTAATTTAACTAGTTTTCAAACTGCATTTCAATTTATACGCACATTCCTGTAATTGATACATAAATACTCCAATTTGAGTAAGTTACGAATTATCGGTCAGTACTACATCTTCGGTCATATAAGAAAAAACAATATAAAAATGTTATTATTACACAGTGATACCTAATAATATTTTTATATTGTTTTTTTTCTTATATGACCGAAGATGTAGTACTGACCGATAATTCGTAACTTTCACCCCTATTTGTTGACCTGTTTACTCTATCTATTTAACCTACACTATTTTTCTCTCATTCAAAAGTTAATTAGGTTAATCAACTGGTGAATAATCTTCCCTGATAAACCTTAATTAAAATAGTTAAGGAAACATAAATTCTATGGTCTTTAATTCAGAAAATATTCACCATGGTTATATTAGACACAAGGCATAAAATATTAAACAGGTTAAATTACATTTATCAAAAGTGAATGGAATTTTCCGAATGAAAATAATAAGTTATTATAAAAAAATATCTCATCATAATATGAAATAAAATTTAATAAATAAAATAAAAATATAATTGTGGAGAAAACACTAAGAAATATATAATGTAATTCTTTATTTCCATTGGTATCCATGATACCTGCATGTATCACGGATACCAATGGAAATAACGAGTTACGTATTTTTTTGTCTTGTACTCTCCACAATTAATTTTTTTTCTAATATCATATAGAAAATTTTTATCCGGTATATTTAATTCATACAAGTAATTGTAATTTACCCTTTTCATGCAATAAACACCAATTATCATTGCAGTTCAATTGAAAAGTAATCAGTCTCGATACGGAAACGGATGTATCAGGAACATGTCAGATATGTTACTTCTAATTTGAACATTCCTTTTGCAAAAAATGTCATCCCATTTTGTTGAACTTTGCGCGGAGAGTTCCTACAAACTATACATGGGTTACGAACGTGATCCAGTCTTTTTTATTACCAATCATTCAAAATATTACCGAATGTAACTAAAAAATAAATTGATTTTTTTTACCTTCTAACGGTGAATAAAAAACCTGTCACATATAAAAATATAAAACAGTATTTTGATCAGTAAGTAAATAAATATTTAAATTTAAATTAGAAATGTATTGTTTTTCTTTTTCTTGAGCATTAATATATTTATTAGTATCAAATGAGAATTAATTTAATTGATAAATTTATTTTAACCCCCACCCCCCTCCTTCATCCGGGATAAAATTATTTATCCCTGGGATATTCCCTTAATATCCCAGGAATAAATGTTGTTTACCTGGGCAACTCTCCGAATAATCGACAATACGATTCGAAGGCCAGTGTTTCGAAAAGACTGTTTGACTGAGGTCTATGTTTTGTTTGTCTTGAATTAAATTTTATTGCTTCCCTTTGCGGTCGATTAACAGTTAATCTTTTTTTCAAATATTTAGTATAGTAATTAAATGGAAGTCATTTTATTTGACTGTGGTTAACTCTTTCGCCGGAAAAGCGAACCTTTTGTAATGATATATTATCTGTTAGATGTCCGATGATGGATAATTGAAGATGCTTTAAATGTAGGTGTATTTCTAACAAAAATTAATTAATTTAGCATATTGGATCTTTCTGTAGGGCAAGTTCCGAGTTATCGAACTGTTCCACATTTTCGATCATAAGTAAAAAAATATATAATAATAATTATTTAACTTACAGTTTAATTGGTATCCATGATACATGTAGGTATCATGGATACCAATAAAAATAAAAGTAATTACAAATTTTTTACATATGATCGATAATGTGGATCTGTTCAATAACTCGGAACTTACCCTATTTCAAACTTGATATGCGTGAGGTCTACCTAATTAAATCTGTGGTATTCTCTCATTAATATATTCAAAATACTCATTATTAGGTATGTGACAATGTGCTTTATAAATCATAGATCTTTAGAATATCACAGACGAAATTAAATGGTATCGAATACTGTATACCGCTGGTGTAGAACCATTCAATTCTCTTTAATTCTCTCTGTCTGTAACATTTTCAGGTTCTATGATTTGAAAAGCATATTGTCACAACCCTAGTCATCATAGAATGCGTGGTTTCTACAGTCCGCTTTGTCACCAGGCTAATGCCCATACTATACTAGCAGATAAAACGCCGCTTTTTTACCACTTAGTTTACGCCTCTTCAATTAAACACGGTTAAATGAATGTAAGGCAGTAGAAACGCTAGTGTAGACTGTAAACTTTCTTTCCATTCATTTAACAGTGATTAATTGAAGAGACGTAAACTGAGCGGTGAAAACGTGGCGTTTTCTCAGCTACTAAAAAGTGGGCCTGACACTCCTGGTGCTCACCCTGTGGGCAGCAGGTGGTGGTAAGACGGACAAAATACCTGAAGGTCGGTGGAAGGAAGCAGCTGAGAAACAGAAATTGCGAAGGAGAATTGCACAGCTTGAAAGTTATTGCGTAATAGTTAGGTACTATCAGAGAAAAGAGTCACTGTTACGATGTACTATCAGAGAAAAGAGTCACTGTGATGATGTACTATCAGAGAAAAGAGTCACTGTGATTATGTACTATCAGAGAAAAGAGTCACTGTGATGATGTACTATCAGAGAAAAGAGTCACTGTGATGATGTACTATCAGAGAAAAGAGTCACTGTGATGATGTACTATCAGAGAAAAGAGTCACTGTGATGATGTACTATCAGAGAAAAGAGTCACTGTTACGATGTACTATCAGAGAAAAGAGTCACTGTGATGATGTACTATCAGAGAAAAGAGTCACTGTGATTATGTACTATCAGAGAAAAGAGTCACTGTGATGATGTACTATCAGAGAAAAGAGTCACTGTGATGATGTACTATCAGAGAAAAGAGTCACTGTGATGATGTACTATCAGAGAAAAGAGTCACTGTGATTATGTACTATCAGAGAAAAGAGTCACTGTGATGATGTACTATCAGAGAAAAGAGTCACTATGATGATGTACTATCAGAGAAAAGAGTCACTGTGATGATGTACTATCAGAGAAAAGAGTCATTGTGATGATGTACTATCAGAGAAAAGAGTCACTGTGATGATGTACTATCAGAGAAAAGAGTCACTGTGACACATATTTT